>ML779573.1:302844-337372 GCA_009831015.1 Picea engelmannii
AAGATCCTTCTAGAAGCGGAAGCTTCTATTAGGTCTTCTTACATCCGCCTTATTCTATTTTATTGAAAGGTATTATTAATATTGACCTTTATTACATCCGAATACATTGATCTACCTATGTGCGGGTTAGGACCTTAACAGAAGGAATACTCCATATTTTCAGAGGCGTGGATGCCCTTATATTACACAATGGTGATTTTCGGAAGTGGCTTCAACTGGGGATACATCATTTCTAAGAAACTGAGCATCTGCATACAATAGGCTCAGATGCCGAAGGAAGGAGAGACACCAATCTTCTACATGGATTCATATTTTCTTGATGTCATGTGCACCAGGAAATTTTTCATGGGCATGAATCTGAGTTGGCATGTCGCAGAGCTCCCTGTCCACGTATATTTCAACATCCTATGGGAGAATAGGTACAAGAAGTATTACTCTCTCATATGAGATGAATTCATTGCACAAATTTATTTCATTATTTTTAAGAAAGAATGCCCGAGACTGTCGATTGCGACTAAGAATTTTATATCAAAGGTAGGCCATTGGTACTTGGACGAGCATGATACCTACATCAGGGTGTTTGGGTCCACTAGAGCACCACATGTCCTACAAGTGCATGTCCCTGACCGAATTGTAGTGGGAGAGATATGCTACCAGACCATCCTGCAAGGCTACAATGCCATCCTAGTCAAAGACAAGAAGCGAGCATTCATACCTTATGTTTTCCATGTAGGATTTTACTTGGTGAAGGACACCACTCAAGCCAAACAAGAAGAGCTAAGCCAACTAGAGTTCAGATTCCAGACAGGATGATTCCACAAGCATGATCCAAAGGGCCTAGTCTTGAAACATGCTTTGCAAGTGTCGTCCTGCTGGCCGTACGCCCATGACAAATTCGAAGATGAAGTCTTCACAGAAAATGCCCAAGACTAGGACGAGGTGGTGGAAAGGATGGATGACCCCAAAATGACCAGTTTCATAGCCATGAGCCTGGATGAATAGGAGACTACCATAGAGAAATCGGCTCAGGAGGCCCTCAGAGCCAGGGAAGAAATAATAGCGGAAGAAGCAACAAAGGTTCTCCTAGTGGCCCAGGTGAAGGATAGAGGATTCCCTATGACACGGGATGCATGGGCAAGGGGGTTTCTCATGATAGAACATGTGCAATGCATAATCCATCAGCTGTAAGATGACCCAAACCTCATAGGAATGACAGGGTCCCCTGTTGAAAACCCAGATGAAATCCAGGTAGATCCAAGCAACTTGGAGCTAATAAAAATTGATGGAATCGTCGGGTTAGATAACCCTAAAATTATAATGCCACAGTCTATATCACTTGGGGATGTTTCAACTTATCCGGAGATAGTGGGAACATTAGGAAGAACAGGTACACCAAACCCCCTCCATGAATTGATAAACATCTATGATGATGAAGAAAGTCCGGAGGTATCCCTGGTGACTCCTGTACCAATCACAGAGGAAAAGGAGCCAGAGAAGGAATCTTCCCCAGCTCTCGACACTCAAATTCAGGACCTTCCATAGAATGAACAAGAGGTTGAAAGTTTCTTAGACACTGAGCTACCTGATGCACTTGAAACCCGAGTGGATAGTCCAAAGGACGAGTCAGGGCTAGGCGAATAGAAAGAAGAAGCTCCACAACAGGAAATTTGCGTCCCAATGACCGATTATCAAGTAAGTACCAAACCTACCCTCGATGCATCAATTTCAATCAGAACTCAACTTCCCGATGAGAAAGAAACAAAGTCGGACCTTCATAACACATGAAGGAAGTTCAAGAAGCCAGTCTTGAACAAATATATACCATCGGGAGCCTATGAAATATCCTCACCTAGGGAGATCAACAAATCCCCGAACCCATGGATGAAGTCACTGACATACATGCCATTTCTTATGATCAGAAAATGAAATATATCATACAGAGAACCACCAAGAAGAGGAGGATCACTCTAGATCGCTCCATCCTCATCACCACAGAGGAAAAATGGATCAACACAAAGCATGCCAAGACATCTGAACTTATCGGCGTGGTGATGGAAATCACAGATGCCACCCTAGACAGAGAGAAAAGGGATGAAGAGGAGCTAGCTGCTTCTCTGAAGGAATTAGAACATTTGCACCACTTGGCGAAATATTACCAGGACACCACACAGGCCATGGTGTTCCTGAGAAGTGAATTCCAGGAGGCCTACAACAAATTTACAAATGAACAATGCCTATTCACTGCAAGGATAGCTGAGCTTCAGGAAGACACCCTCATGGAATTGGAGATGTGCAAGGATATGAAGAGGTGGTACGAGAAATCACACCAAGCCATGGAAAGGATCGACTATATCAGCGCGGTGCAACAAGGCCGAGACATCGAAGAGGACGACATCCGGTTGATAAGGGAAAGCAACATCGACCGCATAAGGAAATTGGCCAAATATTGGGTTAAAATGGTTGAGGAACCTCATCGGTAAATCCAAGAGAAATGGACCAAGTGCGAGAAAAAATGGATCGATATCAACCAGACAATGAGAGACATCGGCCTCCCCGAATTTGGCACACTCGATGACTTTATTGACTTGCACAACTTAGTCAAATCACATGCCGAAAAAGACTCATCATGGGATGAAGAAACAATGAAGGTGGCAAACATGGCATTAGAATAGGTGCGACAGTTCATGGAGCACCCAATCAAAGATCGAGCCATGTTGCAGCGGTTAAGTTCTATTATAGTCAAGTATCGAGCATGGGCAGTAGAGATAAGAGAGATTATTTCAGCCCCAATGGAACAACATAGATTCCTGTATGCTAACACATGTGAGGATCTCTTTGTCAAGTGGTCGGAGTATGGGAAGAGTCATCCACTCAAGTGAGATCATGTGATGAATCTTAGAAAGACTGATAGAAGAAAGCACCATGTGGTGAATTTGGTTTTACTTAGCTACACTTTAATAGTTATTTTTAGTTATTAATATGTGATAAATAGGAGGATCGACCTGTTAGCAAAGGGTCGATGGTTGTTGCAAAGACCCTCATTTTTGGGTTTGTAAAGAACTATTTCGGAGTTGCCTTAATTGAGAAGTCCTGTTTAGGACCAGAGACAAGTTTGTGTTTTTATCAAAAGCGTGTATGATTGGATATGAAGAGGAACTATTTCTGATTTTATCACATGAATGGATGGTGTAACGAGTAAGAACTTATGAAAATGTTGATAAGTTATCTGATGAAATGTTTTATAGTTCTTATCTTTAATGATGAAAAGTAGATTATTGTGTTAATATGTGATTGATGATTAGAGTTAATGAAACTATTTTTCTTTCCATCGTTTATTGCATGATTGTTTTTCTTCTGATAAATTGTATCTCAGCTAATAATTGGAATACCAACAATTTAATGTATTATTACTAGGCTTTTGGTAGATAATTGTTGTTTGCATGCTAGAGTGAAAGGGTTATCCCAAGATCAACCTTCTCCAGTAGTTAATCTTTTTCCCTCTTAGTTACCTAGTTGGTTTATACCGGCTTTTATCTTGTATCGATTCCACCTCTAAAAAAAAATACAAAAAGAGAACGTACGAACTGAAGGAGAAGCCTTCACAAGAAAACGTAAAGCCCATCGATTAATTGGCCAGATCACAAGATCTGGAGAACCATTCCATCATTAAACATTGCAGAGTCTAATTGGGCCTCGATGGCAGGTTTGGTTCCTGTTGTTGAGTTAAAGGGATTTAGGACCCCTCAACATGATCCTCTCAAATTGGTGTGGTTAAATAATTTTTTTAATACTTAATTGTGGAGTAATAAGAATGTAAGGTGAAATATCAGTGTGGATATAACAATAATGGCAAGCGTTTGAATGGATATAACCCCAATTTAAAGCTTCTTAAATGGCGTAATGTAAATGGTTTCTCTTGTGTTTAATTTAAATTGCTTGTTGCTTTTTCCTTGAAAATTTATTATATGGTGTCATAGAAATTTAGTTTAGGTATGACTGTAATGGAAATGTAGAATCGGATTTTAAATCCAAACGTTTTATAGTGTGTTGGGTGCAATAATTTGAAATTGATGGTTCCTGGTTTTCTTATGCTACTGTATTGGAAAATGAAAATTATTTGGTTATTTTGGAGCATGATTATTTTGATTTCGATTATTGATTTCTGAGTTGTATTGAATTGTAAATGTATGACACCTTCTTGTTCGCCTCATGCCTCCCTCACCTTGGGCTCTAATAATCTCCCTCCGGGTAAGCCTGCTGTTCCATGGTTTTACCTATTGTTTTTCTTTTCCTTGAACTGATATATATTCATGCCACCCATGATTGAGTCTCAACCTAATTTTTAATTATATCTAGAAGTGATCCTTTGACTTCTCTATTGGAATCCTTTAGAATTGTATTTATCGTCCCTCCATCCTTCATGAAAAGTTAGTTGTGAGTGAATTGACCCTTGAGTAGAAGATATTTAGCGTAGGCACAAGACGGGGTTGGCGTGAAGCTAGGAATCATTTAGTCGGTTCGTTTACTCCTGTCGTGAAGTAGACTCCATATTCAACCCTTGTAGTTTCGAGTTTAGGTAAGAATCTTCAAGATAATTATTACATCTCTTCCAGGTTGGAGATCCCTTCTCCCAAACAAAAGACACAAAAATATATATTTAAAAATAATTTAATGATCATTAAGAGATCCCTTTCCGTCCAGTGTGGTTTAACCTTTGTTTTCTTTTTAGAAAGGGTCAATGTCCCATGATACTGTTGTCATGATTCTATTTTTTGTTCTTAGTGTCCAACTGTAAGATGTATTGTAAAAACATTATTTTAATAAACAATGTGAAAGATCACAAGAAATAATTTAAATAAAGAGTGCAACTACTCCTTTATACACCGAGTGCACCCTTATTAAATCGTTGTCTTAAATATTGTTGGTCCTCGACCAAGTTTTGGAGAACCTTGGTCGTGTTTGACCACTTTTTGGGACTTCGACAGGCCGATCGAAGACAAAGTGCTAGGCGAAGTAGAGATCGTGGGATCTCGCCCCCTTTTTGCGGGCTTTTTGGGTTTAGGGTTTATGTAATAGGTATGGGATGTCGGCCCATGGGTCTTACCCATGTTTAGGCCCTTTTTTAATGTATAAATAGAAATCTAGGCGATGTAAGTAGGTGGTGCTATGCTAAGTGCAAGTGATTGTAAGAGGCTTTGTGCATGCTATGTGTTAAGACTTGATGAGCTACATGCAAGTGACTTGTAGTTCTTTGTGCACAGGCTGTGTAAGGCTTTGTGCTTGGATCTAACTCAGGGAAGTAGGGTCTGGCAAGGTGCGTGCAGATCATATGTCCTATGCAGAGTTGGTTTTTTGGCTCTGTGCATGTAAGAGGATTGAAATAAGATAATAAAGAAGATGAAGAGTTGGTGAACGTAGCTCCATGCTGGGGGTGAACCACGTATATCCTGTGTTATGTGATTTGTGCTATATTGTTCTTATATTTTCTTAGTGCTGTAATATTTATGTATTTTAGATGCATTTGATGTAGTATCTCGGTGCTTAATATCACGAATGAATGCTATATATGATCTATTTCTATGTGCTAAGTGCTTGGATGTGTTAGATCTTATTGAATATTGCATTGTTCTATAATTAGGGTTTTACCCGCGATGTGAATAAAGGGTTAAATACTAATGAATGTTAACTTCTAATTGCTTTGTTAAGCATTGTGATCATAGATCTATGTCCCAACTAGGTTGTAGACACTTGAGTAGTACAACCCCCCCTGCCTCTACCTTGGGTGAGACTTCATCTTCTTTGCAGGTGTTGCCGAAAGGGCCAATAGTTAGGGTTTTGTTGGTGCACTGTTGAAGCGTTGAACCCTGGGTCTACCCCTGTGCCAACAAATGGTTTCGTTGCCAGGACCTAAAATTGTGATTACTGGGAACTGAAGAAAAGAGAAAAGCTCTGTGTGTAGATATGTTGCCCTAGTGCGCAGTACTCTACTTGACTTGTGAAGCTCTATGCTAAGAAGAGAAGTTCGATTGAAGAAAATAGGTAAGATATTAAATCTTTGTGCTCTGATAAAGGTAAGATAAGTGGGAATTTTTGTTTCAAAAGAATGGATCTAGGTATGTTTGATAGATTTGTTCCTAGTTTGAAAACTAGGGCACAACTCGAAGAAAGAAGATATGATATGAATAGATTTGATAGAAATAGTGAAAGATATGTTATCCCTATGCATAGACAAAATTTTTGGACTAACAAGTGGATGCAGGATCCTAGAAAGAATTTTTTGCAGGTCCATCACTGTGATCCTAGTGCGTAGTACGAGAAAGGTTGGGGATCGTTTGAGAGAAAGAGAGGATTGACTCTTTATTACAGTTGTAGAAGACCAGGACATCTTGCTAAGGAATGCCTTGGTAGAGGTCCTATTTTCCTTTGTTGTAAAGCTACTGGACATGAAGTTTTGGATTTCCATAGAATGATTGTTAAAGTTGAAAAGATGAACATAAGACAAGAAAACCCCGAGGAAGGCCAAAAGACTAAGAATATGCTTAAAAACCAGAAAGAATCACAGGCTATATTATTGCATATGAAATAAACACTAAATGATCACAGAGACATCAATTTATCAAAGATATTAAATGAGAAAGAGTGCATAGAAACAATAATAGGAGACTTCGACATAGACTATGTATTGGATGCAGAAACACAGGTGAACATTATGACATAAAGTACTTGGGAAATATTAGGAAATCCTGATATGGTTCCTTCATTGCGAGGAATAGGATTGTTTAAAGGAAAGTTGATAACCTTATGTGGAAGACTTGCCCATGTACCTATGATCGCTCATGGAACAATGACAAAAGAAGAATTCGAGGTCATTAAGTTTGTTGAGAACAATGCTCCTTTTGCACTTTTGTTAGGAAGGACCTGGATTGAGAATGACCAGATCCGAAGGAAAGAAGAAGAGAAATCTATAGAACAAAAGAAGAAAGAATTAAGGGAGTTCATGGCTAGGAGAATAATGCAATTAATAGAAGAGAAAGAGGACAAGTCGAAGCAACTGAGGGCCAGGGACTTAACTGTCAAAGTGGAAATAATGCAAGAAGGATGAAAGAACCTATCCATGTAGGAGGGTAGAGAAGCTACTACAGAAACAGTAAGAGAAGAAGTATTATCCTGGAACCTTATGAAATATCCTCAACAATGCGAAGTTACTATGCCAAGAGGAGATAAGAAAAAGAATGGAAAGAGGAATCTAGAGACATAAATCATAGGAAAGAAAGCTAGAAAGCTCAGTAAGAAGAAAGTAAAGCTAGAAAAATTGCAAGAGGCTCCAGAGAGGACTTCGTAGAAGGAAGTCTTGCAGAAATTGAATCTTGCCGGAATAGTAGAACAATACATATTAACACTTCAACATGACGAAGAAATATGACCGTTGGAGGCATCCCGACCATTAGAACGATGCTCCAGAACGGCTAGAAACATAGTTATTTCCAGAACATTTGTCATCGGACCGTTGGGACTGCACCATAACGGATGGAATCACATTGATTGAGGCATTCCTTCTTGTTGGAGGAATCCATTATGATGTTATCTATTCAACCCATTGAATGTCTTACTGTGGACACTTTTTCCAATTGTGATTATCTGATCCCATATAGAACTAGTTTCTTTAGCGCAGTGCTTATCGAGACCTCACCACTCGTTCTGCTTACCTCGAGTGTTTGTCCACCGACCTGAGATATCTGATCTCGAGTGTGTATGTCAGGTGACCTTATCCCAGTAGAGAAATATATCAAAGAGATTCTCATAGACCTCATGGCTGAGAAGGTCATGTCTACAATAGTACAAGAATCATCGACGAGAGGAGTGAAAGCCTCCCCATCGACTGGACATCGATCTGGGCCATCCCAAACTATGACAGATAAGAGAAGCAAGCATCGTGATGACTTGGCGAATGAAAATATCATCCCGTCGGTCCTACCTGATTATATCCTGCCTCTGGCTAGTGTGGTTAGTTGTGACAATGTTCCGAGAGACTTCGACTATACACTGCATACCTCCTGAAGGGGATACGCACAATAGGACCACAGTTGGAGAGGATTCTGATGCTTAATATCAGTGACTTCAACTTGGGAGACCGCAAAAACTATGGCATGCTCACACCACACAAGTATTTGACCAAGAAAATGGGGAATAAGTCGAATATAATCCCCCAGCTATGGACCATCGACATCACGAGGTCCACGATCCTCAATGCGATGAAGATACCACACTTCGACAGACATCAGGCGGTTAACGTGTGCATTAAAATCCTCCTGTCATGCTACCATGGTGGTTACTTGTGGTTGGATAGGCGCATCACAGTAGATCCGACGCTAATCCATCGGATCACCAGATTGAGCATGCAAGGACCAAACCCTCAGGATTTTTACCCAAAGAAAGCTGTAGAACACACCCTGGCGCAACGAATAAAGGATACCTATGATGATGTAGAGAAAGGGAATGAGGGATGCAAGGTAGCCTCCATACAGAATGGTGCACTGCGCCTAGCTTGCTAGTTGATCGCTAGTAAGATTGTCAAGAAGAACAGAACAACGCAGGTCACGGGGTTCATCATCGACCTCGTAGGATTTTTTTTTGAAAGAATACAAATGAACTGGGCGAGCTACCTCGTCAACCATTTGGAACAAGATTGTCGCGAAGCGCAAGACCAGGGCTATGAGTTTCACTTTAGTTGGTTGCTGATTCTTATTGCCTTCATTGCTTGGGAGATGCCGAAAGGAGTGACCTTCCCTAAAATTGAGCCGTCCGAGCTACTGGCCTCGAAGTTCACTACGCTATGGTATTCGAGCAACATGGTGAAGCAATGACATTCAAATGCAGTGTTCCACACCTACTACTTGTAGCTGAAGAGGGCCATTGAATCCTTCCTTCACATGACGTCGAATACACTGCATCGGTTCAGGCCATTCATGAATTTCCACGTAGACAGACATTTAATATATATCACTGTGCACAAAGATGAACATAAGGAAGAGCTCCAATCCTATTGCAAACTCACCGAGGAAGATATGGAGGAAATCATCAAGGAGTGGCCTGCAGAATTCCTAGTACTAGTCGAACAAACAAAACTCTCCGACCTCGACCTCATCGTAAGTCTTGTAGTCACTCGAGAAGAATATGATGCACCTAGTAGCAGCAAGAAGATAAATAAGGAATATGTACAGGAATTGAACAATGCATCAAAAGAAACTACACCAAATTCACCCGAAGGAGGAGGAGGTGACGAAGTAGACAAAGAAGAGGATGAAGGGGAAGAAGAAAAATAGGAATAAGGTGAAGTGACACCACCTAAATATCCCCTTCCAGAAACTGAAACATCTAGAAAAAGAAAGGGTTCCTTGATGAAACCGTCATCATGGAAGAAGTCAAAATCTAATAAACCTCCATTTCAGACTGTGCTCACGGTGGATGACATTGACCTCATCATCATCGCTTTATCAGATACCTCAGAGGATATTTTACAGCGAAGCAAAGCCAAACATGAGACAATGTTTGACAGGATCGAGGTAGAGCTCAAAGGGGTACAACAAGCTCTTTATTTGAGTCACGTAGTGTCAACTACGTCATTGTTAGTAGGGGACATAGAAGTGGGAGATGAGCCTACCCAGCTACATAGATTAGTAGATTCGATAGAGGCTCACCTTCGTCTGGTCTAGGAGGAAAAGGAACATGCCACATAGGCATTAAATCAAGCAAAGGAGGAAGCCCTAGAGAAACATCGGGTTGCGCAACAAGAAAAATATGACCTCCAGGCGAAGTTTGCAGAGGATAGAGTGCAGATCCAGAAGGAAAAAGAACAACTGCTCGCGGAGCAGATTGGCGTTAAAGAAGAAGTTACTAGAGCACTTCACTCTGTGCTAGGCCTGACACAGATGGAAGAAGAAACAACTGAGAGCCAGGTGGGGAAGCTCGTTGAATCCATTCAACATCTCCAAGCACGAATAACATAACATGAACTAAAATCCATGCCAAGCACTCCGCAGAAAGTGCGATATCAGAGAGAGGAATTTTCCAGGAGCGCAGTCGAAATAATCAAGGTGGCATTGGCCTTAGAATGCAAGAAAATCAGTAGTCAAAGTGCGCAGACCTACAAGCGCCTTGTAGAGGACCCAGAACTAAGAAAATTGGAGTCACATCTCCAGCAGGCAAAGCAACAAGAAGTGACAGTACAAGCACAACTGAAGCCACTGCCAGCAATCGAGAGGATGAAAAGGTCCCAGGAACAATGCACAGTTAAACAACATGTCCATACCATCCAGAGTAAAGTCATGGAAGTTACCCAGAGGCTCCAACTAGTGCAGGATGAATCCTGCACACTTTTTGAGGAGATTGAGGAACAAGGTGCACAGCTAGAACAAGTGGTCGTCACAGTGGAACAAATATTGGAAGGACCGATGGCTGATAAATTTATTCAGGAGTTCACCGAGCAGGAGGCTCTGGTGAAGCAGCGGGTCAAAGTAGCTCTAGGCCTACGAAGCAGAGTTTCCCAAATCAGAGTGACTCGGGACAAGTCACAGGTGAGTGTTGGGGGCCTGTTGGCCCTCGAACAAGTTTTGGAGAGCCTTGGTCATGTTTGACCACTTTTTGGGACTTCGACAGGCTGTTCGAAGATGAAGCGCCAGGCGAAGTAGAGATCGAGGGATCTTGCCCCCTTTTTGTAGGCTTTTTGGGTTTAAGGTTTATTTAACGGGTATGGGATGTCGGCCCATGGGTCTTACCCATGTTTAGGCCCTTTTGTATTGTATAAATAGAAATCTAGGTGATGTAAGCAGGTGGTGCTATGATAAGTGCAAGTGATGTTAAGAGGCTTTGTGCATGCTATGTGTTAAGACTTGATGAGCTAAGTGCAAGTGAATTGTAGTGCTTTGTGAACAGACTGTGTAAGGCTTTGTGCTTGGACCTAACTTGGGGAAGGAGAATATGGAGAGGTGGCGCAGATCTCCTGTCCTATGCAGAGTTGGTTTTGTGGCTCTGTGCATGTAAAAGGATTGAAAGAAGATAATAAATAAGACGAAGAGTTGGTGGACATAGCCTGACACTGGGGGTGAACCACGTATATCCTATGTTATGTGATTTGTGCTATATTGTTCTTATATTTTCTTAGTGCTTTAATCTTTATGTATGTTAAATGAATTTGATGTAGTATATTAGTGCTTAATATCACGAATGAATGCTAGATCTGATCTATTTCTATGTTCTAAGTGCTTGGATGTGTTAGATCTTGTTGAATACTGTGATGTTCTGTAATTAGGGTTTTACCTACGATGTGAATAAAGGGTTAAAGACTAATGAATGTTAACTGCTAAGTTCTCTGTTAAGCATTGTGATCACAGATCTGTGTCCCAGCTAGGTTGTAGACACTTGAGTCCTACACCCCCCCCTACCTCTACCTTGGGTGAGACTTCATCTGCTTCATAGGTGTTGCCGAAAGGGCTGGTAGTTAGGGTTTTGTTGGTGCACTGTTGAAGCGTTGAACCCTGGGTTTGCCCCTGTGCCAAAAAATATTAAGGTAAATCCGAGGGCTTATTCGACCCAAATTTCACTTGGTAAGATAATACCTAAGGTACCACATGTTAAGTAAGCGATGATCAAATATTTTCGTAAGGGAAGTCTCAACTTAATTTTATTTTGGTAGTAGTTCGACCCCATACTTACACTTATGTTCATTTTGGTCAGAAAACAAAACAAGGAAAAATATATTACAATAATAAATGAGACCATGTAGTCATGGGATTAGTCCTGACAAGTTTCACTCCTTAGATGGTTATTTTGATTTCTTGTTCACCTACATATATGTTATAATTATAAAAGGGAAGGTATACACGTGTATCCCCACTGATACAAATCATGTACTTAAATTGTTACTTAAGAGTCAAGGAATTGATTGGTATCGAGACTTAATGAATGCATAAGTTATATATTAAGTAGATAGATCAGGGCCTAAACTTAAATAATTATGTTCATTTATTTGTATGCATTTACAATTCTTAGAGATCATGTAAGAGTTATGGAAATTAAGTCAGAGTGAAACGATAAAGATTAAGGAATAAATTGTCTTAAATGCTTATCTTAGTAACCTATATGAATCCAAATTACCCATTTGAAAGCATGAAGAAACTTGGTAAGTATTGGAACATCATGGTTTGTGTGGATTTTCGACACCTTGGAATGCACCTTCTTTTATAAATTGAATTGCGTTTCGAATAAGATACAATTAATTAGGTACTCAAGATTAATGTTAATTTACGCTTGGGTTGGGAATTTGTATATGTAAGAATAATCTGACATAATTAGTTATCTATGAATTCCTTAAATATAAATATTCACTTGACAATTATTGTTGTTGCCTTGAAGCTAATCAAATATATATATTGGTTAGATGGTGCATGGATACATTTTTATAGAAAGATTTTCCTCACCCTATGCAAAGTTTCTCAGAAGGCCTTTTTCCATTTCCCGATGTAGACTTGAAGTCCCTTTTTGCAAATCGCAGAGCTAAAAACAATATTTTCCCACATATACGCTCCCTAACTATCATACAACATGCATATACACAAGTTGCACCACTACAACCCGCGTACATCGGGTTTTGTGCCCAAAATTAAAAAATAGTGTTAGGTTTCCATGTCACGTCACGAGATCCATGATCCTTGACCTTCCATATACTGGAAACATTCTGACTTGACCCTTCAGTTCCACTTGAAGGCTATAAACGAGCCATATCCGAGCTATAGAAAAGGGGAGAAGAATTCAAATTTGAGATCAAAGTTACTCTTGAGAAATTATTCACTTCATATTGAGTCTGCATCCCTTTGTCCTTTTAATTCTAAACACATTGTTCTACCCCCAAGCTCTTCCCTACTTGATTGAGAACCTCATTGTCTCTCTTATATGAGCTTGCCTTTGGTGGAGGATTGAAGTGGTGGAAGCCCAGCTGGAAGGGACTTAGTTTCTCAGTTCCAAACCGTGCTGACATGGAAGTTTGTAATTCATTCACTTCTGTTGATTACATTTTAATAGAAATACTCTTTTCTTGTCCAATTAATATCTTGCAAATATTTGAATTGTTATTCCATGGGCGTATTTGTTATGAATGTTGATGGATTATGATATTGAATGTGCTAACTTTATATATTATCACCATATGCTTTCATTTCTTGGTTGTTGAGGACAAGTTGTAGGTGTATTTCTTTGAGTCAAGTTCTCAACGGTGGACTTCATCGAACGTCTGGACAAGGTAGGCTCTTTATCTTTTCTCGTTAGCATATTTTCTTATATAGCATAAATGAGATTAGAGTTATTTTCTGCAGTCATTTCCGTGTTTTGTGGTTTACCCCTAGCCATAGAGAGATTTTCCTCGTAACAGAATTGGCGACCATACTAGGGATACAATATTCTTTTTGGGGTTTGGAGTGTTTTTCTCCTTTGACTTCTCTCGTTTATATTGATTTTCTTGTCGTATGATTTCTTGATAGTCTTTGTTCATTTTGAGTGTGAGTTTCTTCACCTTACACTTATCCTGGCAGTGTTTTAACACATATACATGGGTTTTTTCTTGATAGTCGTGTACATATGCGTGCTTTCCTTTTGCAAGAGGCGTATATGCATGATTTTCTCTTGAATGGTTGCGTACATCATCCTTTTCTCTTTGGTTGCTGAGTTTGATGTTTGCTGGGTTAGTTGTGATGGTTGCTGAGTCTTCTTGGGTCTCTGTTATGAATGTTAAGCACCTGTATAATGATATGAAACCTTCCTTTGGTTGAATTTTCAGGCGGTGCCTTTATCATCATCCTTTTCATTGATTGTCATTGCATCTTGGGATCGGTGTTTTCTTCTTGATATCCTACTTGTTTTGTCTCTGTTTACATACAATAGAATCTTTATATCAAGTTGTTGATTCAGTCCTTTCATTTTCATTCTTCTATATTGAAAATACAAAAATATTAAGCATTGTGCATTGTTGGCATTTGATTTTTTGGGTCCTTATAATTTATCTTAGTACATGTATAGAAAGATTGCATCTTATTTGGAATTGCTGAACTAAATTGAAAAGTGAATTTTGAAAAGCTTATCATTTATTGGGATTTGAAGTTAGGACTTTGCATTTTATTCATATTCATTTATTTTACTTGCTGAGTCATAACATCATTAGTTTCATGACCACACATTTTTTTTTATTAATCAAGGCCACTAAAAGAAACACTATAATTTAAAATTGATTATAAACGATTTTATTTTCTAGGGTGCAGAAACTAGCTTAGGATTTAGAGCCTTGTAATAGGATTTTATGAGTAAACTTCTCCAAGGCTATTAAATCAAAATATGTGTCTGACTAAGGGAGTGGTGAAATACATTGTATAATTGGTGACGTCAGGAGGAACCACTTAAACCAGAGTTAAGCATGAGGTCACGTGAAGTTGGTTGAGGGGAAATCCCCCCAATAAATTCTTAGCGTCAGATATATATTTTTGGATCTATTCGTATATGGGGATCTTGTTAGTACCTTTACCTCTGTGAGAGGTGGTTCTTTCGAGTTTTTTGGCTTTTTTACCCTACCCATATGGTAGACCTAACTTAGGACTGTTCTCCTGCACATCAATTATACCGTTTTTGCTCAGTTTCTTGACATAGGTACCACATAGGTTACTTGCAGGGGTTATTCTACAAGTACCCTGGGTCAGATAAGGGTTGGACAACACACAACCTTTATGGAGGATTACCTCTCCAGGGGGATCTGACTGACTCATTGTTAAGCCCACGAGGGCCCTTATAACTGATTCTGATACCTCCAATTTTTTGTAGGGAGTCTTAGGCCCCTCTTGGGTGAGGCATACCTACTTTAGGGAGGGAGGTCCCTTTTCAACCACTTTATCCTATTTGTGTGCATATTGGCCTTTTGTTTATTTTATTTTGGTGTGCTCTTTGACTATTGGTTGACCTTAGGATTTTTTTATTGCACTATGATTTTTCAGTATCATGGATAGTGGAGTCCCTTGGACTTCCTCATTTAGCGTTGAATCCCCCATGACATTCACTCATTTCATGGGACAAATCCATCTGTGTTTCATAATGGTATACATAATCATGATACTCAGTCAATACCTTGGGTATCTAATAATTTTCCTCTTGATATGCCTATGCTTTCACCCTTTCCACCCACTCCCTCGCCTGCTTATATGAATCCTAATTTTGGATCCAGGGGAACGATGGCTCCGTTGTCTATATCTTAATTTGATAGGGGTCATATCCCTCAACTGACTCTCATGGTGGGAGGTTGGAATCTCCTCTCTTACGGATCCAATCCTAGCCTCACTTTTCCAGGAGCAAGTGCTCAAATGGGTGGTTATTCTTCTTATTACACCTCGTCCATATACCCTTTGTTCGCTATGTCAGTTCCTATGAACGCTTTTCCAATGATGAACCTCCATCTATCCTTTAGTATCTCATATAGAGGGAGTAATTTTTATGGTATGGGATACCCCCTTCATGGAATCCCTTCGTCTGGAGGAAATATATATCCTCACCTCAATAACCTGTGTCACGCCTTTCTCTCTTCGCAAACATCTGCTTCGGTGATGATTCCTTTGGAAACCTCTATGGATCAATTGAGAGGAGGATACTACCCTGCCAAGAAGGGAAAAGGTGGATACCATAATCCTTCCTGGTTTGCAATTTCTCAAAACCAGTCTTTCCCGGGACCTTGGTCTCAAATGCCAACCACCACCACCGGTCCAGTCACTGTAAGTCATACTGGAATTATATCACCAACCTCTACTAATCATGTTGGAGATTGGTCAACAACCTATGTAAGCCATGCTGAAGACCAACAACTAGTTTCTTTAAATCATGATGGGGGCACAACTCTAGTCACATTAATTCATATTGACATCACATCTCCAACCTCTGTGCATCACGTGGGAGATGAACCACCAACCTTTTCCAGTCACACTGAGAGCATGTCTCCAACCATTGTGAGTGACACTGGGGGAATTCCTATGATTGAGAAATCTTGATGTCTAGGATGTAAGAACAAGTTCCTTTGTATACTTTGCAAAGGAGATCACCTTACTCATTTGTGCCCTGTTCCTGCCGTGGTACAATAAGCGTGTCCTTGCCTAGGGGCCCTTCGAGTTCTGAGTCATGTTTGGTTTCCCAACCTTATTTGGTTGATACGACTGTCATGCCGACACAACCTTCAGCTGATGCCACCCCCATTTTTGGGGGTGATGTGTTTCTTTACCTTGTTGTCTCGCATCCTATTCAATCAACGGTTGAAGAAGTGTTCGTGTCGATGCAATCTTCGACCGATCCCACTCTTATTTTGGAGGATGATACATCTTTCAACCATGTCATTAACATTTCTAGTCTCACACATTTTGAGAAAGAGAAAGTTTTACTCTCTATGAGTAATCCCCTTCCAAGTCTTCAAGAGGTTCCCTTTGACTGGGATGGTCTTGTGGGGTATCAAATTCCTTCTCCTATGCCCTTTCAAATAAGAGGCATTTTTTGATACATCATTGGGAAGGTAACCTCCGCGAGTATTTTATCCCCCTCCACTTGGAAAGCTCTGGGTTTTCCCAAGCTTGTGTCAGTTGTTCATAAGTTTCTGACCTTTGACAGAAGTCCCACATGGGAGCATTGGCCCCCCCCATGACATGCCGCCTAGAAAAATCCCAACAAGTCTGATTTAGTATCTTTTTCGACTCTCTCAAAAAGAGAAAATATTTTTGAGTGAACTTGTCTCTTTCACACTCGTAAATTGGATTAGAAATGACATATATTTGGTGCAAGTTTACCCCTTTTTCAAACCAAGTAGACTAAGATTACGAAAAATGACATTTTTTGGTGTTAAGTTGTAATTGCATCTCATTCTCTTGCTTGCAGTATTGAACCTATTTCTGGTTCCCTCTTTTGCATTATAAGCCTATCACCTCAACAATTTGCATCACCATCCAAGCAGAGCCTTGTTTATATCCTTTGTAGCTTGACACCCTATACCCAAGAGGAAACATTCCCCCGAGTGTCCATCTCCCACATGCACCTCCTTGCATTGAGCATAGGTATGTTCCACTGCTGGAACTAGTTGCTTACCTACGACACTCGTTTCCTCCTCTGTATCATAACATTCATTTGACTATGCAAAAACAAAAAAATATGGGCAGAGAAAGAATATTATCTTATATTGGCAGTAGTTGTGTCTCCTTTGAACAAAGCACAAAATTTTTGAGTCCACTTGTCATGAAAATTTTGGGTTTAACATGACCTTAGGAAGATGAGCTCATTAAGTAGAGTTTTCTCCCCCTACTGGTTACTCTTCTAGTCCCTATGGAGAGTTTGATTGATGCCTCCTGCATCTCAAAGTTTCATCATTGAGTCTATGCTGCTAGAGTCTTCCATATGTCTCATGCTCTTGTTCAAAGGATGTCTATCAACCCGTGTTGTCCATTCCTTAGAACTATTGACTTTGCATGTTGGCCATATCCTCAGTATGTCTCAGAATTACATAAAACTGTAGTTGTATCATGCACCCTAGTCCTAATTTCATCATTGGTAGGTAACCTTGAACCTAGCAGTCGACATTTTACCATTGGTCACTGACTGGGTGGTTTCCCTTGTGTTCGATGACAATAAATATATTCACACATCAGAATTTGTGCAGTGTCTTGGATGCCATTAGCCTTATTGGTGGTTTCCTCTCCTTTGTCAGCAATTTTCCTTATTGGCTTCTATTCAGAGGGTCTTTTTCGTGTATCACTTGCATCTGGAACACATAAAAGACGCATAGGGCCATTGGTTAGTGAACATGTTCTTCATCCTATTTCCTCCAAATCATCAAGCTCCTTCTTTTTACCTCGTGATGAATAGATGAGAGATTCCTTAATTCTCTCCTTTCAGCGGGTTTCCTTCCATCGACTTCAGCCCATCTATTATGGAAATGAGACCTAGAGTCTTATGAGTACCTAGAGGCTTGCAATCATTAGTGGCAGGTTCTCCCGCCATCGACAGTTGGGAATACATCAATGTTTCCTGATCGATGGATTCTTCAAGTGTTCGACCTCGACACCTTTATCCACACTTGTAAGAATGTACTTGGTTCCTTGATACCTACTTTCATTATTGGTAGGTTGTCTCGCGTTTGTTAAAGGTATACCTTAATGACCGATAATCAAACAAAGTCTCATTGTGTTCGAACTCAACCCCTTTATTCACACGATGTAGACTTGCACCTTTGGAAGAACGTGTAGAAGACTTGAGGACATTAGTTGATAGTCGCAACTTTCCTGAGTTGTTGCTATATCTCATTGGACCAGTACCTATGTGACTTCAATGATCATGGGAGATCAAATTGTACTCCATTGTATATATATATCTTCAGATTGATTTTGAGACTAGTTTTACTGGGCCTTGTTCATGACTATGATAGCCTTTGGAATGTAGCCACCTTTGTATTTCCTATTCATGGCCATGAAAAATTGTTTGGTGTATTTTCACATGGATCTACAGTGTAATTCAAATTGGAAGCCATGTGTGCAAAGTTAGTACATATTGTAATATTCTCATGAGCAACTAGTTCGTCTTGCTGAGTCTCCATTACTCCACTTCTGGGTATTATAATGTATTTCAGCCATCGCAGATACTCCTCTGAACTCACACATTAGGGGGCATCTGCTATAGAAAGATTGTCCTCACCCTATGCAAAGTTTCTTAGAAGGCCTTTTTCGATTTCCCTATGCATTCTTGAAGTCCCTTTTTGCAAATCCCAGAGATAAAAACAATATTTTTCCACATATACGTGCCCTAACTAATATACAACATGCGTGTACAGAGGTTGCACCACTACAACCCACGTACATCATGTTTTGTGCCCAAAATTAAAAAATAGTGTCAGGTTTCCATTTCACATCACGGGATCCATGATCCTTGACCTTCCATATACTGGAAACATTCCGACTCGACCCTTAATTTCCACTTGAAGGCTATAAACGGGCCATATCCGAGCTATGGAAAAGGGGAGAAGAATTCAACTTTGAGAGAAAATTTACTTTAGAGAAATTATTGAGTCTGCATCCCTTTGTCCTTTTAAGTCTAAACACATTGTTCAACCCCCAAGCTCTTCCCTACTTGATTGAGAACCTCATTGTCTCTCTTATATGAGATTTCCTTTGGTGGAGGATTGAAGTGGTGGAGGCCCAAATGGAAGGGACTTAGTTTCTTGGTTCTGAACCGTGCCGACACAGAAATTTGTAATTCATTCACTTCTACTGATTACATTTTAATAGAAATACTCTTTTCTTGTCCAATTAATATCTTGCAAATATTTGAATTGTTATTCCATGGGAATATTTGTTATGAATGTTGATGGATCATGCTATTGAATGTGATAGATTTATATATTATCACCATATGCTTGCATTTCTTAGTTGTTGAGGACAAGTTGCAGGTGTATTATTTTGAGTAAATTTCTCAACGATGGACTTCATCGAACGTCTAGACAAGGTAGGATATTTATCTTGTCTTGTTAGCATGTTTGATTATATAGAATATATGAGATTAGAGTTGATTTCTGTAGTCATTTCCATCTATTGTGGTTTACCCCTAGCCATAGAGATATTTTCCTCATAACATACATTAAGGGAATTATTTATTTATTTTATTATTTCACATGTGCATTCAATATTTAACAATGTATTAGTTATGGTGCCTTTTTAAGATGATATAAAATGTTCATTCCCGTACCACATGGGTATTGCTTCATGATTGTAAAATCATAGTAGATTATACTATATGTTTAAGAAATTTATGAAGGGTATTGTTGTTGATTGGGTCATGAATTTTGGAGTATGATTGTGATAAGGGAACTAGATATCTCCTTGCTCTTTAGAATAGTCGCTATCCCTAAGACCTTAAGTGGTCAAAATCAATCGGATGAATCTTGGACTTGAGCATTGATTATGTGTCTTGGAGGTCCTAACCTTGTAGGATAGGTTGGGCATGTAGATTCCTTATATTATCTTATGTGATGTGGTTAATTGATTAATAGTGATGTTTCATTCATATTTAATGTGTAGTTGTTAATGTATGTTGTGACACATCTCACTTGTTCTAACGATTGTTTAAAAAAAATGACATATACCTCTTTTGTACTCACTCATTTGTTGTTGTAATGGAGGGGTCATTATAGATGGTATCAGAGTAGGTTCAACCCTGCGACATTGGACCATTACACCTTACACTATGTTAATTGAACGATTAAATTATAATACTAATTAAAATTTGAAAATTTTGCATGTAGATAATCATGGTTAGAGGACGTCGGGGAAGTAGACGACATGGTGCTATAGGAAGAGGTGTGACACCTACAATAGTCTCCATGCTAGAAGGGTCTAACCTCCAGGGAGATGAGTAGATTATTGAGTAGGAGCAGGTTGCTATGGGAGATGTGATAGGTATGATGAGATATTTCCAAAGGATGTCAGAGGTTTTGATCAACTGTCTGGATTAGGATGAGGGCAGGGTGTATATACCCAATGAGGGTTCACAACGCGCCCCAGCTGGTAGTGATAGTATTCACAAAGAACTTGAGAAGGTGAAGTTTCTGGAGTTCATGGGTGCCACAGATAGCTCAGTCATCGAGGCATGGTTGGAGAACATGGCACTATGCTTCGCACTTCGTGATTACACCTACAACATGAAAGTCTGCATGGAAGTCTTTTAGTTGAAGGGGAGTGATCTTGTATGGTGGAAGATGATCATACCTCAACTAAACATGGTCGTCGAAGATGTGTTATGGGAGATGTTTGAGGAACGGTTCTGGCAGAGGTACTTGTCTAAGGAATTCATTGAGTGCTAGCTTAATGAGTTCAATGCATTACACCAGGGTGGTCATACGATGACATAGTACGAGGTCAGATTCATGGAGCTACTTAGGTATGCTCCACATCTGAACACAAAGAAGTTAAAGGTCAACAAATTTTTGTTCGGCCTTAACTTCAACATTCGTGTGAAGGTGAGGATACTAATGCCTCAGATGTTGCACGATGCAGCTCATAAGGCCCTCATAGTTGAGGAAGATATGAACAACAAGGGTTAGAGTAAGTCTCCTTCTAGAACAACTAGATAGACAACAATAGTAGCAAAACAACATCAGACACCAACTAGACAGATTTTAGGGCCTCGAGATATGCACAAAGGACCTATGTTCATGACACCACGACGAAAAAATCCTCAGCAGAGGACTCCTTACAGAGGAAAACAACAACAAAAAAAACATTGCCCATAATAACAACAACAGTTTAGGCATGTTCAGTAGAACAAAACAAGATCACAAACTGTTAGACCAACAACTTCTACTTCGAGGACCAGGAGTATGTTGAGGGGTCCTAAATCCATTTAACTCAACAGTAGGAACCAAACCCATCGTCGAGGCCCAATTAGACTCTGAAATGTTTGATACTGGAATGGTTCTCCAAATATGTCGATCCTACCAAATAATCAATGGGATTTACGTAGTGATTGACAAGATATCTTCTTATGAAAATTCCTCCTCCAGTTTAAATGTTCTCTTTTGTATTTTATTTTATTAGGTGGGTCTGCTAAAAGATATGTGATGGTATAAACTAGTTGGGTAAAAGGGGAAATATTAACTACTGAAGAAGGCTGAGCTTGGGATAACCCTCGTGCTCCAACATGCAAACAATGATTTTCATACCTGTGACAAGCCTAGTACTAATACATAGACTTGTTGGTATTTTAATTATTGAATGAGATACAATTATTAAAAGAAAACATACATGCAATAAAATGATGGCAAGAAAAATAGTTTCCTTAGCTCTAACCATTAACCACACATTAACACAATGATTTTATTTCCATCATTAGAGACAAGAACTATACAAATATTGAATCAACTAACTTATCAATAGATTCAGGAACTCTTACTCATTACAACATCCATTCATGAGATAAAGTCAGAAGTAATTCCTCCTTAGATCCAATCACAAACTCCTTTGATGTAAAACATAAGTTTGTCTCCGGTCCTAAACAAAACTTCTCAATTAAGGTAGTTCCGAAATAGTTCTTTACAATTCCAAAAAATGAGGGTATTTTCCAAAACCATCGACCCTTTATAAAAGGTTGATCCTCTTATTTATGACAAATCATTAACCAAAATAACTATCAAAAGTGAAAGCTAAGTAAAATAAAACATCACCACATGGCACTCCCATCTCTCTGTCTTCTAAGATTCATCGAATGGTTTCACTAAAGTGGATGACTCTTCTCATACTTTGACCATTTGACAAAGAGTTCCTCACATGTGTTGGCATACGGGAATCTGTGTTGGTCCATCAGGGCCGAAAGGATCTACTTTAATACTACTGCTCGTGTCCGATACTTGACTATTTTGACCCTTAGCTACTGTAATACTATTCGAGATTTGATCGGGTGCTCCATGATCAGCTATACTTGTTCACCACCTTTTCTATCTCTATAGTCCATGCCGAGTCTTGTTCTGCATGTAGTTTGACTATGTCATGCAAGTCGAGAAAGTCCTTGGGTGAGTCGAATTCTGGGAGGCTGATGTCTTTCATATCCCGATTAATCTTGACCCAAATTCTTTCACAATCGGTCCATTTCTATTGAATCTCCCGCTGAGGTTCTTGGGCCATTTTCACCCAGTATTCAACCATTTTCCTTATCCGATCTATGTTGTTGTCCCTCAACACCCAAATGCCATGCTCTTAGGTGTCTCGACCCTTTATAACTGTGCTGATGTAATCAATTCTTTCCATTTCTTGGTGGGCCTTCTCATACCATATTTCCACATATTGGCAGTCAATAGCGCCATAAGAGTGTCTTCTTGGAATTCAGTTATCCCTGTAGTGAAGAGGTGTTGTTCATTTGTGAATCTACTGTAGGCATCTTGGAATTCGCTTCTCAAAAATACCGTAGCATGAGTGGAGTCCTGATAATATTTCTCCAAATGGCATAGATGCTCCAACTCCTTTAGCACAACGACCAACTCCTATTCATATTTCCTTGCTCTATCCAGGGTGACATCTCTGATTGCCATCCCTGCACCAATAAGCTCAGACATCTTGGCATGCTCTGTGATGATCAATCTCTCCTCTGTGGTGATGAGGATCAAACCGTCTAAAGTAAGCCTCCTTTTCTTGATGGTTCTCTTCACGATGGATTTCCTCTTTCGGTCATAGGTGATTTCTTGTATATCGACGAACTCATCCACAGGTTCGGGGATTTGTTGTTCTCCCCAAGTAAGAGTGTTTGCCAGGCTCCCGACAATGTATATTTTTTCAAGACCGGGTTCCGAAACCTATTCTGTATGTCCTAATGGCTTAGCCTCTGGTTTTTTCTCATTGGGTGGTAAGGTACTGGGAAAAACCAAGGAATTAGGGGTAGGTTCGGTACGTACTTGGTAATCAACTGTTGAGATTCTGATTTCCTGTTGTGAAATTTATTGTCCTTGTTCGCTTGATCCTTTCTCATCCCTCGAGCTATCCATTGGGGTTCTCGGTATGTCACGTGGCTCAACGTCCAAGGCACTTTCTACCTCATGCTCATTCTGTGGATGACTCTGACTTGGAGCATCAGGATCCAGGGTGGATGCTTTCTCATGTTCTTTCTCCTCTGTAATTTGCACTGGAGTGACCAAGGACACTTCCGAACTCTCCTCATCATCATATATGGTAATTCAATCAAATAAGGGATTTGGTGTACTTGTCTTTCCTGATGTCCTCACTATCTCGGGCTAAGCCGAAGCTTCCTCTGGTGATCCGACTTGTGGTGATGGAGCTTCAGGGTTTTCTAACCCAGTGGTTTCTTCAATATGTATCGACTCCGGGCCACTTGGTTCTCCTTGGATTTCGACTGGGTCATCGACCATGATCCTCATCATTTCTATTAGGTCAGGGTGATTTTGCAACATATCGATGATCCTTTGCACCCCTTGTATTAAGAGTAATCCCCTTCTCTGTGCCTCTATTGTCTCTGCCGCTCTGATTTATTCCCTGGCCTCGAGGGCCTCTTGAGCTGACTGCTCTATCATTTCCACTTGTTTGTCCACACTCATGGCCTTGAACCTAGTCATGTTTGGGTTGGCCATCCTTTGCACCACCTCATCCCAGTCCTAGGTGTTCTCTGTGAAAATTTCTTCCTCAAACATATCATGAGCATACGGCCAACACGATGATACTTGCGAAGCATGTTGGAGGACCAGGCCTTTAGGGTCATGCTTGCAGAATCAGCCTGTCAGGGACCTGAATTCAAGTTGGCGTAGCCCTTCCAGTTTAGCTTGAGCAGTATATTTCACCAGATAAAAGCCTATATGAAAACTGTAGGGTATGAAATCATGTTTCTTGTCTTTGACCAATGTGGCATTATATCCATGCAGGATGGTCTAATAACAAATTTCTCCCACAACCAGCCAGTCTGGGACATGAGAAGGTAGGAGATGTGGTGCTATGGTGGACCCAAACACTCTAATGTAGGTTGAGTGTTCATCTAAATACCAATGGCCTACCTTTTCTATCATTTTATTGGATACCGAAGATAGTCTTGGGCATTCCTTCTTAAAAATAATAAAATAAATGAAAGTGATGAATTCATCGCAAATGAGTGCATAAGACCTTTTGTTCCTATTCTCCCATAGTATGTTGAAGTAGACGTGGGTGGCCGAGAGCTCTGAAACATGCCAGCTTAGATTCATGCCGACGAAGACGTTCCTTTCACACATGACATCGAGCAGGTACGAGGCCATGTAGAAAGTGGGTGCCTCCCCTTCCTTTGGCGTTTGAGCATGCTGTACACAGATGCTTAATTGTTTTGAGATTATCGCTCCCTACTTGAAGTTGCTCCTAAAGATCACCACTGTGTATGCCAAAGGAATCCATGCTTTTGAAAACTTGGAGCAATCCTTTTCTCCATATAGCCAACAGATGAGAGCCATCAAATAGATGTATGGCTCCCTCAGGTTGATTGTTCCATAACATCCATTGCTCTGATTAGTGAACTTATTGTCCTCCTTCCACCATGAAGCCATCAACTGGTTGGTGTCATGGAATTCATAGAACTTCACTACGAAGTTTGTGTTGAGCCACTCCTCTGGGTCCCTAAGCTTGTAGTATTTCTGGACCTCTGTCGGGAGGAAAACTCCAACACATCCTCCATTCTCATCATTGATCAAGCACTTATTCCCATCCGTATGGTAGATGAGACATTTCAGAACCTCTATGCAGGGGAAACGGGGGTTCTGCTTTCCACCATGTGTAAATACGACCGTCGGATGTTGGGGAACACCTAGTCATCGAGCGCCCTTCCATTTGGGTCGCTGTGTGGAATATACTCAGGGTATTCTTCTCAGCTAATTATGTTGAAGATATCCCCCCACTATGGGAGCACTACCTTGGATCCGATGCTTGCCTTTGTATCACCAAAGGTCGGAGGTTGGAAAAAATCTTTCTTGTTTCTTTTTTGATGACAGGTTCTGCCCTAGGGGCATACTCCAACTACCTCGCGGTCCCCAGAGAAGAAAATTTTCCTATCTCAACTTATTTCAGCTTTGGTTCTCTCGGTGAGTGTCTGGTGGTTGGATTTCTTGGTGACATCTTACCTCTGAATCTTGTTAAACCTGGTTTTGATAATCAAAAGGGGAAGTACAGTCTCGAGTTTCTCACTTTTCTCCTTCAGATTCTCTTTCAACTTACGCGCATAATGAATTTGTTCAAAATGGTTCTAGAGATTTAAACATGGATGATCTTACTGTGTCACATTAGCCATTTAATTCAGGTTATGAGTGAAATTTCAACAAATCTACTGCCAAATCTTCAAAGATGTTTAAACTTAAATTCATCATGGGTTGACGACAGAGACATGGGTGGTAATGTGGTCTATCGGTGATTTCAAACTGATATTGTCTAATCGACACACGAGGTAGAAACTAATGTGGGATTGGGCATTAACTAGTTCATTAAATGTCCAAAATACGATCGTATATTATGTCGCAAACGTCCCATCGTTCCGCTCTTTCAGTTAGTGGATTGGGGGTCAAGATTGTTCTATGAACATTTTCATTGATATCCTCCTGCAAAATCTTTGACACCGATAGATCTTGCCGTACAAAGATGATGTGGCAAGGTTGAGTAGGAGGCA
This sequence comes from Picea engelmannii, assembly GCA_009831015.1. NCBI lineage: Eukaryota > Viridiplantae > Streptophyta > Pinopsida > Pinales > Pinaceae > Picea > Picea engelmannii. The sequence continues at coordinate 329,068 of ML779573.1, forward strand.
TGACTAGGACCTAGGGAACCAAAATAACTTGGGATAAAACTAGACCGTATGATCCTCTTACGTGGTAAATATACATGGAATTTGATACTAGTGACTTCATTCACTCATGTTAGTCGGAGTCAGGACTTTCTTTAAGCCATACGTTTCTAAAAACCAAACCTAACTTACTGATGCCAGAAAGTGTCAAGGATCGACGATCGATGATAAACCTACCAAGTGCTCTTAGATTAGCTCCCTCAAAAAATTTCTTATGGCGAAAACACATTGGGGATCGACGAACAGAGATAAATTTATTGTGGTCAAAATGATTGCAGTGATATTTTTGGATTTCACCGATCCCGATAAAGCGCATCGGGCATCAGATATCGACGATTTCTTTACGTCCTTTGTTAACATCTATCTTTCTTGTATTTTACTGATGCCGAAGGGGATCGACTATCTCTCGAACCTTTATGCGAATAACTTATGCAAACCAAAACCTCCTTCTACTGATGCTGATGAGGATCGATGCTCGATGACTATTGTTTTTGTGTGGTTCCTTTACTTACTTGAATTCTTGTTGATGCCGAATGTGATTGCGTTAGGTGCAATGTTTATCTACCGATTCTTAATTTGGGTGTTAAGGTCCTTTAGACATGAGGCTTCACAAGTTCAAACAAACTTGACTAGGTGATAAGAGACATGAAAAACAACAAATATAAACCATTTCCCAAAATTAAATCGAGACAGACAGTGAAGAAAACAAGTGGTACCCAAAAAGTGACAAAATTTGATAAGGCTTTTAGGGTGTGTTGAGTGCTAAAAAAATAGCGACTTACTGGGTGAAAGTAAAATCTCTGTTTCTTCACCAGGCTCAACTGATGCAGAAGCTGGTTAAGAAATTAACTAGTTTTTATCAGAGTCTCTTCTATCCTTGCATTTCAAATTCCCTGGTTTGTGAATCTGGGCCTGCCTGTGGGGTTTCAACCTTTATTCTTCCTTTGTTTCCTATAACCATGACCCATGCCCTCTTTTGACAAGATTTGAGTAAATAACTCACTATCACCAAGAATTTTAGTTATCATCATTCACTTGCTACGGTGTTTCTCCGCTGCCAGCAAGAAGCCATAGCCTCGATAGAGTCACCCCGATGTTACAGACCTTGCTCCGCTGCCAGAAAGTGTCCATAGCCCTGACGGAGTTACCTACATACCCTCTCCTACTTTGCACTCATTTGATATAATTGATTTTATTTTGGCAGAATGCCCTGAGTGAGTGGGAGAGGAGGACGTCTATTATTTGCAAAATGACATGGTAAGGTGAATTTTTGCTAGCTCTGTCTTGAGGTACATGTGGTCCTTTCCAGCTTACCATCTTTCCCTTTAGGTTTTACCAGACCACCAGGCAGACACTTCATCACTTTTCCAAGGTTTTTTATTTTCATAGGTTAGATACATTGCTCCTTCAAAACAACCACAATTCTCCCAACGCTTCTTGTGTTGTATGTAAGCATGAGTCAGGAACAAAGTTTGTCATACCGCATGAACTAAGGTCAACCAATTCCTTGCGGAACACAAACTTCAAATCGAAAAAAATACTATAACAAGAAAACAAAAATGAAGGACTCTGCAATTGGATTACCTAAAAACAAAATATCATGAAAACACACACACACACACACACACACACACACACACACACATATATATATATATATATTAACATAAATATTTTTTTAGGGCTTGGCCATTCATCAGGATGGCGTCATGTTCCCCCCTCAGATTTTGAAACCGATACGTGCCTACCCCAAGTTTCTTGACTACCTGAAAAGGTCTGTGCCATAGATTCTAAAACTTTGAATGTTTTCCCTTTGACTCATTCTCTCTGTCCCATTTCAGGACTAAGTCTCCTACTTCAAAATTCTTCTCTTTAGGCTTATGCTTGTCAAACCACCTTTTAACTATCTGCTAATGAACAATGAACTTTGATTTTTATTTCTCCCTTTCTTCTTCTAGTATGGGGAGGGTATCAATTCTTTATTGAATAACCGATGAGGGTTGTCCTCTAGAGTCTTGAGCAAGATGAAGAGATGGAAGATATAGTCCGTTCAGGAGAATGGTTTCTTGTCCGTATACCATAAAGTATGGGCAATTCCCTATAGCTTCTTTGGGTGTTACTTTATTAGCCCATAAGGCATTATGAAGTGAACTGTGTCAATTCCTCTGGTTGTATGCAATTTTTTTATTTAATATCCTCAATAGGTTATTATTGGTTGATTCTGCCACTTCGTTTTCCCGTGGATAGTAGTTTGCAGAGTATCTGATTATGATTCCTTTTTCTAGATAAAACTCTGTTAATAGGGTGGAAGAAACGTAAACGAAATTATTGAAAACAAGGAAGGAGGGCATACCAAACCTTGTGATCAACTGTTTATCTATAAATTGGATCACCACCTTTTCATTTACATGAGTTAGAGGGGAGGCCTTTGCCCATTTCGTGAAATAGTCTGTGGCAGTCAGTATGTATCTATGTTGTTTTGAATAAATCAGTGTAATTTCTCCTATGATATATAACCCCCATTGCTCGAAAGGCCTGGAGATGGCCATAGGTTGGAGTGGGACAACAACTCTCTTTTCCCTCCTCACGCTTATTTGACAAGTTTTACAGTTCCTAGAGTATGTGTGAGCATCCCTGAATAGAGTAGGCCAATAATAACCAGCTCTCAGTATTTTGTGAGTGGTGGTATTCCATGCGAAGTGTCCACCTGCAGGATCATCATGGAGCTCCTTCAGAACCTTGTATGTGTCTTCTCATTCGAGACATCTTAAAAGTACCCCATCATAATTAACACGTAAGAGCACTGAATTTATGAGACGATATTGTGTTGATTTTAGTCTGAGAGCTCTCCTTTCCTTAGGGTTTAGGTTTTCTGAGCAAGACCCATAGTACAGGAGATAATATAATTTCCCATACCAAGACTCCTACCTTGGGGATACGTATGAAGCTTCACTATACCATAATGCCAATTCATTCTCCCACCCGAGGTCTTCATTTACTTGGTCCTGGGCTTCAGCTGCCAGTTTACATAATCCTTGTCCCTTAACCAATTTGGAAGGTTTTATATCGAGATAAAATTCTTGGACCACTGCCATCCAGTTTCCTCTTCTTTCCCCCATATTCTATTGAGTGAATAGGGATCATACTCTAGGATGAGGCACGATGACTTTGGTGTGGTTTTTTAGGATGTAAGATCTGAAATGTTTTACTTCCTTGTACGTAAGCTTGCTTGTCTATAGAAAGGTAATTTAGTTCGGCCCCTTGGAGATTAGTGCTCATAAATGAGACCAACGCCTCATTGTTGTCATCATCCTTTTGAGTCAATACTGCAGCTAATTTTTAGTAGGAGGAAAAAGTATAGAGGGAAAAATATTTGCTAAAGTTGGGACTTCACAACACTAGAGATTGAGATATTGCAGTCTTAATAGTGTTGAAAGAACTTTATCGTTCATCATCCCACTTAAAATCAACATCTTTGCGGATCATTTTTTGCAAGGGTTTGATAGTTTCAATGAAATCGAGGGTGAACTTCCTCACAAAATTGATTTTCCCAAAGAAGGATTGCATAGCCTTTTTGTTGTGGGGTAAGGGAAGCTGAGCTATTTCCCTAATTCGTTATGGGTCTATGCGAATTCCTTCTTGATATATAATATGACCTAATAGTTTCCCTTCCTCGACACCAAATATAGTTTTCTTAGGGTTTAAATATATACCGTATTTCCTACACCTTTCGAAAATATGGGTTAGGTGTTGGATGTGATCTTCTCTATTCGTTGAATATACAGTCACGTCATCCAAATAAAATACTATACATTTGTTGATTATTCCCTGAAAATCTATGTCCATGGCCCTTTGGAAGGTTTCCCCTGCATTAATTAACCCAAAGGGCATGTGTTTATAAGCAAAGGCTCCCCACTTGGTTTGGAAGGTAGTTTTCAATCGGTCTTCCTCTAAAACTAGAACTTGGTTATAACCTGAAAAATCTTCTAGCAGAGAAAAAACCTCAGAACCAGACATGGTATGCAGGAGCTGCTCCATCGGTGGGACTGGGTAATTGTCCTTTTCAGATGCTCAGTTAAGGTTTTTGAAATCCACACACATGCGGATGTCCCCAGAATTTTTCTTGACTGGAACCAGATTTTCTACCCAGGCAGAGTGTCTAACCTGAAAGATAATTTTAGCATCTAGTAATTTCTTCAACTCTTGACACATGAGAGGCTCCAGGGATGGGTGGTACTTCCAGAGCTTCTATTGGAAGGGTTTTACTCAGGGTTTTAATGATATTGTGTGTTGGATAATGCGAGTATCATAAGTTTTCAGATCTCGGTAGGACCATGAAAAAACATCTTGATATCCTTTGAACATCTTGAGATAGGATTTCCTCTCTTATTTATATATTGTCTTTCCAAGATTTATATTCTTAGGGTTCTCCGGGGTTCCTAGATTTATGGTCTCGTACATGGGACATGAAATCCCTGTATTTGTGTTTGTTGATCCCTTAAATCTTTCCCTTAAGTAAAAAAGGTTCTCTAAATTGGCTACCCCTTTCTGTATCATGTGAAACCTTGGTTTGTCAATCAATTGATCTGTTTCAGCTCTTTGTACACGGGGATCAGTTTCTACTAGTTGCTCTTGAAATATTTTATCGTCAATAGCCAGATCTTTAAAATTTTCCTAATTGGTTAAAAAGTTTATGATTTGTTCATCTCCTTCAAAGACCTTCCAATTAGAAATATTATTGGGAATTGATGGCTTGTAGAGTAGCTCCATAGTGAACTAGGAGGATTCATAGTCTTCTAGAGGGGATAGTCTCGAGGCAGCAGTGGCCAGGGAATCAACGAGAGTGTTCTTGATTATGGGGATCACTGTAATGTTGAAAGCTTCAAAATGCTCTATTATCCTGTGCACTTCCTGTTGATAATTCCTCAGGTGAGGAGAGTTGCAGAGTATAGTGTTCCTTACTTGCCTAACGATGATTTCAGAGTCCCCAAAAACCTTTAGTTCTTTAACGTTTAAGTCTACGAATTTCTTTATCCCTTGCACTAAGGCTTCATACTCATCTGTGTTATTAGTGCATTCGCGGTGTTATTAGTGCATTCAAATTCTAGTCTGCAGGACATGAAATTTCATTTCCCCTCCAGATCAATGAGGATACACCCCGCTCTTGATCCTTCTTGCGACTTAGACCCATCAAAGTACAAGGTCCAAACTTGTGAGTGAAAACCATCAGCTTCTCCTTGCCTACCAATTTCCTCCTCTCCACATATTTGTTTTGAGTTTTTCGACAAAGGTTCTTGACAGAAGAGGGTTTCTTCCGTCATTGTTGGTATATTTTATTAAAAATTCATTTCAGAGTTTTGAGTGAGAGGGACATCAGATGAGAGAGGGGAGAAATTACTTAAATCGAAATCGTAGGAATAATTTCCTAGTACGGGGAAATCTATCGAAGAGGGTTCGTTAAGGAATTCTAAATCAGTGATAGTATGTTTGAGATACGTTTCCCTATCGATCCTGATCATGTTCGCGTGCCCCTTTAATGGAAACCACAGGTGAGCCCAGTCTGTGCTAAAGTATCCATTCAACTTCTTGGACCAATATCGACTAAGTAACAATCCATAATATTCTGGTATATCTACTACAATGATGTCAATCACTTGAACAAATTTTGGGTGTGTTTCCATTTTGATCATGACATCTTTGAGTTCTCCCATAAATTTCACCTGGGTTCTATCCAATTGTATCACATGTTTATCACTTTTGAGAGGGACTGTGTTTAATTTCTTGCAGATAGATGATGACATAACATTAGAGGATTCCCCTGAGTTAACCAAACAATTATGGAGGTTTCTGTTGAAAACTTTAAATGTCAAGAGGAACAGTGGAATGAAGGATTTCCTTTCTTATCTTCATAGAAAGCGTTCAAAGTTGGATTATTTCTTAGATCTGTGAGGGTTGGATTTTCTCCTTGGTCAGTGCTTGTTATAGGAGTTTCTACTGACTTCAAATCTTGTAACAGAAAGTCCTTTTGCTGGGGGATTCTACACATGTCCATGACCGATATATTTTCCTTCAATTTTTTCAAATATTCTACTATGTTGTAGCTTGGCTTGGGTGATTCTCATGTATGGATGTTTATAGGATTTCTTTGGGAGACAAAAGATTCTTTTGGGTGATCGAACATTTGTTTTCCTCTCGAAGTGTGGGCAATGGTAAGGTTGTTTGAGACCGGTTGACCCCTACTTTGCGTTTTCACAACCAATACCTCTTTGGGTGGTTCTTGAACCTCAAATAGATCATCAGAAGGCATCAACAGGTATGGGTCCCAAAGTAGCATGGATGTTTCTTCCGGTGGGTCAACTTCTTCCTGATCAACAATATTTATAGCTAAGCTGCTTGATTGTTAGGTAAGGAAAACCTTGTCTAGAAACCAATTTTCCATCAAATTCATGACATGCACCCATTGTGGGAAGTCTCTTTTAGAATTTTTCTCTTGGTGATAGGTACAAAAAGAGTCGGATGCCACATTTCCCAGGTCAATGTTTAAGTTGGTCGGGGGAGGTTCAATTTCTTTGAATGATGGATTTCTTTTAAAAAAGGGTTTATAGGGCCTCTGGCCTTGGTTTCCTTCCCCTGCACTTATTTTTATATCTATGATTTTGTTTGAAAATTTCTTTATCATTCGTTGTAGGTCTTCTATGTATCCAATTCCCTTTTCGGGAACTTGTTCTATTTGTTTCCCTGGGGGTCTAGTAAAAAAGATTCCTCTTTTCAATGGAGGTTGAACTTATTTCTTAACTAGTGAGACCTAACCCTCTTTGCATCCCTTCATTTGGAATTCAATTGTTTTGGATTCCTCAAAATTATCAGCTAAGGTTGTTTTGGTAGCCCTTTTCACAAACAAGGAAATGGAAGCAGGGAGAGCATTAACATATACTTCTATTTGCAACTCCTGAGTGGGTTTAGCTTCGGGTTGAATTTTTTTTAGGATAGTGGTGAATCGTTGATTGAATTCTTTAACCTTTTCCTTTGAACTCATGGTGGTAGTGAACAACTCAACCATCAAATATCCTGTAGTGGTTTGTTCTGCAAATTTATCTAAAAAATCCTTTTGAAACTTCGTCCAACTAGTTATGGACCCCACATGAAAGTTAAAATACCTCGTGGAGGCCAAATTCTCGAAAGTATAGGGGAAAATCCTGCATACTACGTCTTCATGTTGGACGTTCATCAGTCTAATAGCTAGTATGAATTTTTTGATATGGTCTTCAGGCAATCCTGAGGTTTCAGGGTCAAATTTAGGGAGTGACTTTTTTGGATGTCGGGGAAGGTTATGTACTTGTCCGGGGATGGCCAGAGCATCTCTGGACAACCAAGGTTGATTATTTTGGGGTGGGTTTCCCCTTTATTCATTATGATCATTGTTATATTCCATTTCGTCCGACTCTGAAACTGAGCGTTCCGAGTTAAACCCTTCCTTGTCAGAAAAATAGTCGGGCTCAGAGCAGTTACAAGCTTGTCTTTCGGGGATTAGATTGAGTGGATGTTCGATCTCGGTGAGGGAAAAATATATCAGGTCTTCTACTGTGTGGACAAAAACATGGTCACGGGTGTCGACCACTGGTCTGGTTACTTGTTTTCTGTGAGGGAGTAATGGAGCTAAGGATATCGCTCCAATTTGTCGGTCATAAGCTATTGTGATTCTTCTGAACTAGTTCAAATCCTCGTGGGGAAGAGTGTAAGGTATTTTAGGGAATAAATGTTATTCCTCTTGTTGGGGTGAGTTACTCATTTCAGGAGTACTCAATGTATGTGGGTTGTCTTGAGAATGACTAGCCATGCATGTGTGCTTTTTTGAATCTATAAGCTGTGTGAAATATTATATCGAAAATATTGTTAGCCATTCATTCATTCATGCCCTCCTTCTAGTGCCAATTCTGTTGAGGGGTCCTAAATCACTTTAACTCAACAAAAGGAACCAAACCCGCCACCAAGGCCCAATTAGACTCTGCAGTGTTTGAGACTGGAATGGTTCTCCAGATCTGTCGATCCTGCCAAATAATCGATGGGAGTTTACGTAGTGATTGACATGATATATTCTTATGAAAATTTGTTAAGAACCAAATATAAATATAGCATAGAAAATCCTCAGAAAAAGTACTCAACACCTTGAAAAAGAGAGAATTTCAGATAATAAGCCTCTTCAAGGGGGCAACCTCCTTTTACCCCACTTAAATGTTCAAGTACAAGATGATTCAAAATGAAAATGTCT
>ML779573.1:357505-372417 GCA_009831015.1 Picea engelmannii
ATTTAGTTTTTATTTAATTCTTGTTAATAGCTTAGTTGTTTTCTTTCTAACCTTTTACATCACAGCTGTCATGACTAGCAGAGCCCAACTAGGCATGTAAGCACTCACTTTTTGCTCACACATTGACGAAAAGAGTGCAAACAATGCCGACGAAGAAGTTCCTTGTGCACATGACATCGAGCAGCTCCGAGGCCATGTAGAAAGTGGGTGCCTCCCCTTCCTTCGGCGTTTGAGCCTGTTGTACACATATGCTCAATTGTTTTGAGATTATCACTCCCCAGTTGAAGCTACTCCCGGAGATCGCCATTGTGTATGCCAAAGGCATCCATGCTTCTGAAAACTTGGAGCAATCCTTTTCTCCATACAACCGACAGATGACAACCATCAAATATATGTATGGCTCCCTCAGGTTGATTGTTCTGTACCATCCATTGCTCTGATTAGTAAAATTCTTGTCCTCCTTCCACCATGAAGCCATCAACTAGCTAGTGTCATGGAATTCATAGAACTTCACTACGAAGTCCATGTTGAGATGCTCATCTGGGTCCCTAAGATTGTAGTATTTCTGGACCTCTTTCGGGAGGAAAACTATGATGCATCCACCATTATCATCTTTGATCAAGAACTTCTACCCGTCCATATGGTCGATGAGCCATTTCAGAACCTCTATGCAGGGGAAAATGAGGGTTATGCTTGCCACCATGTGTAAATATGACCATCGGATGTTGGGGAACACCTGGTCATTGAGCGCCCTTATGTTTGAGGCACTGTGTGGGATATACTTTGGGCATTTTTCTCGGCTAATTCTGTTGAAGATATCCCCCCATTGTGGGAGTTCTACCTTGGATCTGATGCTTGCCTCTGTATCACCAAAGGCTAGAGGCTGGACAAAATATTTCTTTGTTGTTGTTTTGACAATAGGTTCCACCCTAGGGGCGTACTCCAATTGCCTCACAGTCCCTGGAGAAGAACCTTCGCCTATCTCAGCTTCTTTCATCTTTGGTGCTCTGGGCAAGCGTATGGTGGTTGGATTTCTCGGTGGAATCTTACCTCTCAAGCTTGTTAAACCTAGTTTTGATAATCAAAAGGGGCAGTACAGTCTTGAGTTTCTCACTTTTCTCCTTTAGATGCTCTGGAATTTAACTTACGCGCATAATGAATTTGTTCAAAATGGTTCTAGAGATTTAAACATGGATGATCTTACCATGTCCCATCAACCATTCAATTCAGATTGTGAGTGAAATTTTAACAAATATTCCATGAGATCTTCAGAGATGTTTAAACTTAAATTCATCATGGGTTAATGGTGGAGGCACGGGTGGTAATGTGGTCTATCGACGATTTCAAACTATTGTTGTCCAATTGACGCACAGGGTAGAAACTAGTGAGGGATTGGGCATTAACTAGTTCATTAAATGTCCAAAATCCGATCGTATCTTATGCCGCAAATGTCCCATCATTCCACTCTTTCAGTTGGTGGATTGGGGGTCAGGATTGTGCTGTGAAATTTTTTGTTGATATCCTCCTACAAAAGATTCGATGCCGATAAATCTTGTCATACAGAGCTGGCGTGTAAAAGCTGGCTAGGAGGCGTGACTAGGACCTAGGGAACCAAAATAACATGGGATAAAACTAGATCATACGATCCTCTTACATGGTAAAGACACGTGGCATTCGAGACTAGTGACTTCATTCACTTGTGTTAGTCGAAGTCGGGACTTTCTTTAAGCCATATGTTTCTAAAACCCAAACCTAACTTGCCGATGCCAAAAAGTGTCAAGGATCGATGATCGATGATAAACCTACCAAGTTCTCTTGGATTAGCTCCCTCGAAAAAGTCCCTATGCCAAAAACACATCAAGGATCGACGATTGGAGATAAATTTATTATGGTCAAATGATTGTTGTGTTCTTTCTGGATTTCCCTGATCCCGATAAAGCGCATCGAGCATCGAATATCAACGATTTATTTACGTCCTTTGTTAACGCCTGTCTTTCTCATATTTTACTAATGCCGAAGGGTATCAACTATCTCTTGAACCTTTATGCGAATAACTTATGAAAACCAAAACCTCCTTCTACCGATGCTAATGAGGATCTACACTCGACAACTATTATTTTTGTGTGGCTCCTTTACTTAGTTGAATTCTTTCTGATGCCGAACTTGAACGCGTTAGGTGCATTGTTTAGCTGTCAATTCTTAATTCGGGTGTTAAGGTCTTTTAGACATGAGGTTTCACAAGTTCAAACAAATATAACTAGGTGATAAGAGACATGAAAACCAACAAATATAAACCATTTCCCAAAATGAAATCGAGTCAGACAATGAAGAAAACAAGTGGTACCCAAAAAGTTACAAAATTTGATAAGGCCTTTAGGGTGTTTTGAGTTCTCAACAGAGTACTGGACCGAAGACTGGATGTTGGACATGTGGAGATCCACATTACCAGTGAGACTGTCCGATTGAGAAAGCCAAAGAGGCCGGATAATCTAGACCAACTACAATTGGAGATTTTGACAAGGCCCATGGGATACATGCAGTAGTGAACAACCACCAGGCTGAGCACTAGTCCACTGTACTCGAGACGTCATGTACAATTGTCGACCAAAATTTTAGTATTTTGATAGATCCAGGTGATATAGAGAGTTGTATTTCTAGTGCAATGTTAAAGAAAATTAAGTTAAAGGTAGTCGAGCAAGACAAGTTCAGATACGTAGAAATGGCTTTGGGTGCCAAACATAAGGTTGGAGGAAAGGTTACAGACTATAGCTTTAAATTGGGAGAATTTATAACGAAGACCAACCTATATGTTACAATCTTAGGATCTTATGAATTAGTGATTGGTATGGATTGGTTAGAATCACATGATGCGATACTTAACTATAAGATGAAACGATTAAGCTTGACTGATGATTTGGGATAGAGTAGAGTGATTGTAGGAAGGAACCAAGGAGTGTCCTTGAGGTTTATTTCTTATTTACAGCTACAAAAGAGTATGCACAAGGGATACAAGATTTATGCAATATTAGCGCTAAATGAAAAGGGTGAGGCGGAAGGACTAGAAAAATTTCTTGTAGTGCAAGAGTTTGCAGATATGTTTCCAGAAGAGTTGCCAGGTTTATCGTCTGAATGAGAGCTGGATTTTACAATAGACTTGAAACCTAGAACCAAACCGATAGCAAGAATGCCATATCGAATGCCAATGGCTGAATTGCAGGAGTTGAAAATGCAATTGAAGGAGTTGTTGGACTTGTGACTAATACGTCCAAGCATGTCACTGTGGGGTGCGTCAATGATCTTTGTTAAAAAGAAGGATGGATCGTGGAGGATTTTCATTGACTACCGTCAGTTGAACAAAGCGACGATCAAGAACCAGTATTCATTACCAAGAATAGATGATTTGTTTGACCAGATGAAGGGAGTGACGATGTTTTCTAAGATTGATTTGAGATCGAGATATCATCAATTATGGATTAAAGAAGAAGATATTCGTAATACTACATTTAAGACGAGATTCAGGCACTACGAGTTTACAGTTTTACCTTTCAGATTGACGAACGCCCCAGGAGTATTCATGAGTTTGATGAATGGGGTGTTCCATGAATAATTGGATAAATTCATTCAAGTATTTATTGATGACATATTGATTTATTCTTAGATGAAAGAAGAACATGAAAAACATTTAATATTGGTCCTATAGTGTTTACGAGAAAACAATTTGTATGGAAAGATATTGAAATGTTCTTTTTACCAATCGAAGATTCACTATTTGGGACATATCATATATGGTGAAGGTATCCCTGTGGATCCAAAAAATTCGAGGATATTATGGAATAGCCAACACCAACAAACGTACAAGAAGTATACAACTTTATGGGTTTAATAGGATGTTACCGATGGTTCATCGAAGGTTTTTCGAAAATATCAAATCCGATCACATAATTGCAAAAGAAAAACAAGAAGTTCACTTGGACAAATAAATGTGTGAAAGAATTTCAAAAGCTTAATAAGTTGTTGATGACAACACCGATACTAAAAGTCCCCGACATGGAAGGTTTAGGTATGCACAAACGCATCCAAGGAAGGTTTAGGTGGAGTTTTGATGCAAGACGATCGAGTGATCACTTACATTTCAAGGAAATTGAGAAAGCATGAGGAGAACTACACAACACATGACTTGGAGTTATTGACTATTGTGTATGCCTTGAGAGTTTGGAGACACTACCTGATTGGACAAAAATTTGAATTAAAGATAGATCACTGTGGATTACAACATATATTTATGCAGAGTGACTTGAATGCATGACAGAGGCATTGGCCATAATTACTTAGCGAATACAACTTCGAGATTACTTACATTAAAGGAATGATGAACATAGTGGCAGATGCGTTGATTTGGAGACCACACATAAATAGATGATTTTAGGGGATAAATTTCACAAATGGGATAATTTTCCATGGTTTTTCCCCAAAAAAGATTCGACAATTTCCATTTTTTCTAAAAATGATTTGCCCAAATTCTAGATAATAAAATTATTTTACCTTAAAAATCGCTAAAATTTTATAGAATCTATATAAGATCCTTTGAAATTTGAATATTTTTACAAAAATATCGCCAAACATTTTACATTTTGCATATTAAGGACTAGTAATATTAGCCTAGGTTTCTACAATTTAATATAAATTTCCATCCTTAAAATCATCCCTACACACATATTCTCGGTAATACCTCTTAAGACGAATCTTCAAGAAAAGGTTCTAACTTTACAGATTGACGATGAATGTTATAAGGAAGTTAAGGATAACATTGGAAAAAATACCATGATGATACCGAAGATTGAAGGATATTCCTTAGACAACAATGGATTGTTGAGATTTAATGGAAGAATTTACGTACCACCTAAGGACGAATTAATAAGTTTGATCAATGTACATGGCTCATTCGGGGGTCACGAAGATGAAGGAAGACCTTAAGAATTTATTCTTCAGGAAGGGAATGAAAACTGACATAGTTGATTTCGTGGCGAGATGCTAGAGTGTCAGCAATTGAAAGCTGGACACAAAGATCTAGCAGGATTGTTACAACCATAAGCTATTCCTTAATCTAAATGGGAGGTCATTTCGATGGACTTTATTGTTGGATTTCCACTGACGACAAGGAGCCACGACTCGATTTTCGTGGTAGTAGACACTCTAACGAAGAGTGCACACTTTATTCCAGTACGTACTATGTATCAAGCGTCAAACATCATGAGAGTATTTGTTAGTGATATTGTGAGATTACATGGTATACCAAGAAGGATCATATCTGATCGAGGATCGATGTTTATAGAATGATTTTGGACCAGTTTCCAGGAGACTTTGGGAACGCAACTGAATTTCAGTACAACATATCACCCCGAGATAGACAGAAAAATAGAAAGAACGAACCAAATTTTGGAGGATATGATACGTATGTACGTAATGGACCAACAAAAACATTGGGAAGATTTCTTGCCTCTAGTAGAGTTTTCATACAACAATAGTTATCAGAGTACCATTAATATGGCACCATTTGAATTCCTTTACAGGCGACCATCTTGGATGCTGTTGAGTTGGGATCGACTTGAGGATAGGGTCTTGGTAGGACCAGAAGTGATTCAAGAAATGGAAGAATAGATGCAATCAATAAGACAAAGGATTAAAGAAGCACAAGATTGGTAGAAGAGTTATGTCGATGCGCATCGTGTTGACCATAGTTATGAAGTTGGTGACAGAGTTTTCTTGCAAGTGAAACCGCACAAGAGTACGATCAAGTTTGGAAAGGGTGCTAAACTCTCTCCTAGGTTTGTGGGACCTTTTGAGGTTGTGGAAAAGAAAGGACCCGTGGCTTATTGACTAGCCTTGCTTGATTCTTTGAGGCATATGCATGATGTATTTCATGTATATGTATTGAGACATTATATTAGTGATCCTTCACATGTTATTGACATAAGTTATTTGCAGGTGTTAGATGAGGGTGCTCTCATGGCGGAGCTAATCCACATTCTAGACCATTGCATTCGAAAACTATGACGTCGAATAGTTGATTAGTTCAAGGTTCAATGGGACAACTATAGTCCACACTCGACTACCTGGGAGGATGCATATGTGATGCGTCAACAATTTCCTTATTTGTTTAATAGATTATACTTATAGATCTATGCCAAATATTTATTTACTTGCATTTATATACTGTAAAAACTTTGGGATGAAGTTTAAAACAAGAGGAGGTGTATGTAACATCTTTCTCTACCAAGCACACTTTATTGACCTATTCTTTGAGGACACTTGCGTGCAAGTGATTCGGTTATGGTACATTGTGACTTGATTTCTATTATAGATTTTACATGTATTGACAAATGCTATTGATGAGTTTTCCTAACTGTGCAGGATACATGACAGATTATGGATGCTGATGACATCAATGGATTTCCCTGGACTCCAGATTGAGTTAGGGAGTGGATTTTGTTTTGTTTGATTATTTCATTTATGCACATATGACATATGATTTATTATAGTATGATATATGTATATGGATCATTGACAGTGTTTTGTCATTGGATGCAGGTTGACGATGCTTGCTAATCCAACTCACACAAGGAGTAAAGGGGCCATGCACATAAACTAGATATTGAGGGAGAGGTGTGGCAGCATCCCTGTCATAGCCTACTCACACTCTCGCCATGGCTCGAATGATAGGTTAATGATTACCTAGTTCGAGAGGTCCACGATGTCATGGGGGAAGACTGAGACAGTCGCTCACAAATATTTCTAAGGAGTGTACAATAAGGTAGAGTCCTTATTCCTTAGAAGCCCTTATTCTCTCACAAGGTCGACCGAGTGGAGTGTTGACTCCAAGGGTCGGAAAAAATTTCAAAACCAAACAAAAGGTGAGTGCCACTCTTAGAGCACAGAGGTGCGTCTTGAAGGGCATGTCACTTAATTGTAAACTTGAGTCAATAAATCTAGGTGGCCTAGAAAACCCTGAATTGATTAGACCCTGTCGAATTAACTTATTTAATTAAAAAATGAATTTATTAATTATAAATCCCAATAAAAGCCTAAGTTTATCTCTAAGACTAAGCCTAAGTCTAAGTTTAGTTAGGGGATTAAATTAAATATTAAATAAATCAAAAGAAAAGAGATAAATCAATTTAAGGAAAGTTGTGAATAAAAATCTAAAGATTGGATAAAATGCACATGTGTGCATGAAATTAATAAATTGGATTATTAAAATAGAAGAATTAATAATATGAGAGAATAGAAGTACACTTGGAAAATAATCTTGAGTAAACCTACCACTAGTGTAACTAGAAGAAGACTCATAATCCAACTCTAACTAAGATCTAGTTAGGAGACACCCATTAAATGAGAATCTGGGGAATAAAGGGACAACTGAGAGAAAAAATAGGAACACTTAGAGAGTGTGAGGGAAATAGACTTTTTAAATAAAATAAAATTTGTAATTACTTGTGCAACTTGGGAAGAGTATGACAAGTGTGTGGGTGAATAATCCTAAGTTATTTAATTAAAAGTTAATTAAATTGTGCATGTGGACTTGTGTCAATGAAGAAAATTGTATAAAACAAATGGTGTAGAGGATAAAAAGGGGGGATCTTGGTTTTGTTAAGGTTATGCTCCCAAAATTTGTTTGACTATATTTTGCTTGTGAAAGTTGGGATATCAAGCTTGGAGAGGGAGTGAAAGCTCTTCCTTGCGAGACAAACTTGGAGCTATTGTTTTTCTAGTTTTTGTGTGTGGCCCCTTTGCGGCTCGGGGGGATAAGGGGGAAGAAGAGTACTTGTAGCGTTCACTGGGAGGTACCAGTGAAGTTGGGTGATTAGCAAGTGGAAAGATAGAAAGAGTGCATGACTTGGACAAGCAATGTTAACTCTCTGTCTTATTGGTTCCGATATTTAAAATTTGAGCATTTTTATCGTAGCATAAATAAATTACCAATCAAATTGATAATCTATTGTGGATCTATTTGTGAATTGCAATAAAGATGTATGATCGTTGTGGAATATTGTGGAATGGTATCGAATTGAACTTAGTTTACATTATGGATTCTATTACTGCTCATAAGATTACAATGAGATTTGTTGAATGCACTGGCGAATGAATGGTTTCTTTTCCTATAATAAACAACGTGAAAGATCACAAGAAATAATTTAAGCTACTCCTTTACACATTGAGTGCACCCTTATTAAATCGTTGTCTTAAATATTAAGGTAAATCAGAGGGCTTATTCG
This sequence comes from Picea engelmannii, assembly GCA_009831015.1. Lineage (NCBI taxonomy): Eukaryota > Viridiplantae > Streptophyta > Pinopsida > Pinales > Pinaceae > Picea > Picea engelmannii. The sequence goes on from ML779573.1 coordinate 365,779, forward strand.
ACCCAAATTTCGCTTGGTAATATAATACCTAAGGTACCACATGTTAAGTAAGCAATGATCAGATATTGTAAGGGAAGCCTAAACTTAATTTTATTTTGGTAGTAGTTCGACCCCATACTTACACTTATGTTCATTTTGGTTAGAAAACAAAACAAGGGAAAATATATTACAATAATAAATGAGACCATGTAGTCATGGGATTAGTCATGACAAGTTTCACTCCTTAGATGGTTATTTTAAGTTCTTATTCACCTACATATATGTTATAATTAGAAAAGGGAAGGTATACTCATACAAATCATGTACTTAAATTGTCACTTAAGAGTCATGGAATTGATTGGTATCAGGACTTAATGAATGAATAAATTATATATCACGTAGATAGCTCTGGGCCCAAAATTAAATAATCATGTTCATTTATTTGTATGCATTTACAATTATTAGAGATCACGTAAGAGTTATGGAAAGGAAGTTAGAGTGAAATGATAAAGCTTAAGGAATAAATTGTATTAACTCCTTGTCTTAGTAAGCCTATGTGAACCCAAATGACCCATTTGAAAGCATGAAGAAACTTGCTAAATATTGGAACGTCATGGTTTGTGTGGATTTTCGACACCTTGGAATGCACCCACTTTTATAAATTGAATTGTGTTTCGAATACGATACAATTAGTTAGGTAATTGGGATTAATGTGAATTTATGCTTGGGTTGGGAATTTATATATGTAAGAATACTCTCACATAATTAGTTATCTATGAATTCCTTAAATATAAATATTCAATATTTGAAAATTATTGTGGTAGCTTTAAAACTATTGCTTTCTTGAACCTAATCAAATATATATATATATATATATATATATATATATATATATATATATATATATATTTTGGTTAGATGGTGCATGGATATATTAAGGGAATTATTGATTTCTTTTATTATTTCACATGCATGTTTTGTATTTAAACAATGTATTAGTTATGCTTCCTTTTTAAGATGATATAAAATGTTCATGCCTGTACAACATGGGTAGTGCTTCATGATTGTAAAATTGTAGTATATTATACTTTATGTTTAAGAAATTTATGAAGGGTATTGTTGTTGATTGGGTCATGAATTTTGGAGTATGATTGTGGATAAGGGAATTAGATATCTCCTTGTTCTTCAGAATAGTCGCCAGTCCTGAGACCTTAAGTGGTCAAAATCAATCGGATGAATCCTGGACTTGAGCGTTGATTATGTATCTTGGAGGTCCTAACCTTGCAGGATAGGTTGGGCGGGTAGATTCCTTATATTATCTTATGTGATGTGGTTAATTGATTAATAGTGTTGTTGCATTCATAGTTATTTTGTAGTTATTAATGTATGTTGTGACACATCTCACTTGTTCTAACTATTGTTTAAAAAAATGATATATACCTCTTTTGTACTCACTCATTTGTTGTCATAATGGAGGGGTCGTTACATATGGTATCAGAGTGGGTTCAACCTTGCGACATTGGACCGCTACGCCTTCCACTGTGTTAACTGAATGATTAAATTATACTACTAATTAAACTTTGAAAATTGTACATGCAGGTAGTCATGGTTAGAGGACGTTGGGGAAGTAGACAAAATGGTGTTGGAGGAAGAGGTGTGACTCCTCCAATAGTATCCACGCCAGAAGGGTCTAACCCCCAAGGAGATGAGAATATTACTGAGTAGGAGCAGGTTGTTGTGGAAGATATGGTAGGTATGATGAGATCTTTCTAGATGATGTCAGAGGAGTTGATCAACCGCTTGGATCAAGATGAGGGCAGGGCATCTGTACCCAATGAGGGTTCACAATGCGCCTCGGCTAGTAGTGGTAGTATTTACAAAGAACTTGAGAAGGTGAAGTTTTCGGAGTTCATGGGTGCCACAGACGACTCAATCTCCGAGGCATGGTTGGAGAACATGGATATGTGCTTCGCACTTCGTGATTACACCTCCAACATGAAAGTCTGCATGGAAGTCTTTCAAATGAAGGGGAGTGATATTCTATGGTGGAAGACGCTCCTACACCAACTAAACATGGTCTTCGAAGACGTGTCATGGGAGCTGTTTGAGGAACGGTTCCGGGAGAGGTACTTGTCTGAGGAATTAATGGAGCACCAACTTAATGGGTTCAATGACTTACTACATGGTGTTCATACGGTGCTAGAGTATGAGGCCAGATTCATGGAGCTACTTAGGTATGATTCACATTTGAACAAAGAGAAGTTAAAGGTCAACAAGTTTGTGTTCATCCTTAACTTCAACATTCGTGCGAAGGTGAGGATACTAATGCCTCAGATGTTGCACGATGCAGTTCAGAAGGCCCTCATAGCTGAGGATGAGATGAACAATGGTGGTCAGAGTAAGACTCCTTCTAGATCGATTGGATAGACAACATCAGGAGTGCAACAAAATTAAACACCATCTAGATAGACTTCAGGGCCTCGAGATACACACAAAGGACCTATGTTCATGACACCACGATGACAGACTCCTCAACAGAGGAATCCTTACAAAGGACCACAACAATAGCAGTAGTGTCGCCCGCAGCAACAACAACAGTTTAGGCCTGTTCAACAGAACAAAACAGGATCACAAACTATTAGACCAACAACTTCTACTTCAAGGACCAGGAGTACTAGACCAGAGACTGGATGTTGGACATGTGGAGAGCCACATTACTAATGAGACTGCCTGATTGAGAAGGCCAAAGAGGCTAGATCATTTGGACCCACTACAGTTGGATATTTGGGCAAGGCTCATAGGATACATGTAGTGGTGAACAACTGCTAGGCCGAGCACCAGTCCACTGTGCTCGAGACGTCAGGTACAATCGTCGATCAAATTTTTAGTATTTTGATAGATCCAAGTGCTATAAAGAGTTTTATATCTAGTGCAATTCTAAAGAGAATTAAGTTAAAGGAAGTCGAGTAGGATAAGTTCAGATACATAGAAATGGCTTCGGGTACCAAACAAAAGGTTGGAGGAAAGGTTATAGACTATAAAATTAACTTGGGAGACTTTATAAGGAAGGACAACCTATATGTCACAATATTAGGATCCTATGACATAGTGATTTGTATGGATTGGTTAGAATCACATGATGCGATACTTAACTGTAAGAAAAAACAGATAAGCTTGAATGATGATTTGGGACAGAGTAGAGTGATTGTAAGAATGAACTAGGGGTTGTCCTTGACATTTACTTCTTCTTTACAGCTACAGAAGAGTATGCGCAAGGGATGCAAGATTTATGAAATCTTAGTGCTAAATGAAAAGGGTGAGGAGGAAGGACTAGAAAACCTTCTTGTAGTGCAAGATTTTGAAGATGTGTTTCCAGAAGAGTTACCAGGGTTACCACCCGAAAGAGAGTTGGAGTTTACAATAGACTTGAAACCTAGAACCGAATCGATAGAAAGAACTCCATATCATATGTCAACGCCTAAATTGCAAGAGTTGAAAATGAAATTGAAGGAGTTGTTGGATTTGGGACTAATACATCCGAGCGTGTCACCATGGGGTGCACTAATGATCTTTGTTAAAAAGAAGGATGGATCGTGGAGGATTTGCATTGACTACTGTCAATTGAACAAAGCGACGATCAAGAACCAATATCCGTTGCCAAGAATAGATGATTTGTTTGACTAAATGAAGGGAGAGAAGGTGTTTTCGAAGATTGATTTGAGACCGGGATATCATCAATTATGGATTAAGGAAGAAGATATCCCTAAGACCGCATTTAAGATGAGATTCAGATACTATGAGTTTATGGTTTTACCTTTTGGATTAACGAACGCCCCATGAGTATTCATGAGTTTGATGAATGGGGTGTTCCATGAATACTTGGATAAGTTCATTCAAGTATTTATTGATGACATACTGATTTATTCTTGGAAGAAAGAAGAGCATGATGAACATTTAATATTGGTCCTATAGTGTTTACGAGAAAACAATTTGTACGACAAGCTATCGAAGTGTTCCTTTTACCAATCAAAGAATCACTATTTGGGACATATCATATTTGATGAAGGTATCGCTGTGGATCCAAAAAATGTTGAGGCTATTATGGAATGACCAACACCAAAAAACGTACAAGAAGTACGTAGTTTTATGGTTTTAGCAGGATATTACTGACGGTTCATCGAAGGTTTTTCGAAAATAGTAAATTTGATCATAGAATTGCAAAATAAAAACAATAAGTTCATTTGGACAGAGAAATGCACAAAAGCATTTCAAAAGCTTACTAATTTTTTGACGACAACACCGATACTAAAAGTACCCGACATGGAAGGTTTAGGTATGCATAGATGCATCCAAGGAAGGTTTAGTTGGATTTTTGATGCAAGAAGGTCGATTGATCGCTTACATTTCAAGGAAGTTGCGAAAGCATGAGAATAACTACACAACACATGACTTGGAGTTATTGACTATTGTGTATACCTTGAGAGTTTGGAGACACTATTTGATTGGAATTTTTTTTGAATTAAAGACAGATCATTGTGCATTACACCACATATTTACGCAGAGTGACTTGAACACACGACAAAGGCATTGGTCATAATTACTTAGCGAATATGAATTCAAGATTACTTACATTAAAGGAAGGATGAATAGAGTGGCAGATGCATTGAGTCGGAGACCATGCATATTCTCGGTAATACCTCTTAAGATGAATCTTCAAGAAAATATTCTAACTTTATAGATCAACGATCATTGGTATAAGGAAGTTAAGGATAACATTGGATGAAATACCATGATGATACCGAAGTTTGAAGGTTATTCCTTAGACAACGATGGATTGTTGAGATTTAATGGAATAATTTATGTACCACCTAACGACGAATTAAGAAGTTTGATCTTGGGTGAAGCTCATAGAGTAGTGTACATGGCTCATCCTAGAGTCACGAAGATGAAGGTAGACTTTAATCCTTTATTCTTCTGGAAGAGAATGAAATATGACATAGTTGGTTACATGGCAAAATGTCTAGAATGTCAACAAGTAAAGGCTGAACACAAAGATCCAGTGGGATTTTTACAACCACACGCTATTCCTGAATCAAAATGGGAGGTCATTTCAATGGAATTTATTTTTGGATTTCCATTGACGATAAGGAGACACGACTCGATTTTTGTGGTAGTAGACACTCTGATGAAGAGTGCACACTTTATTCCAGTACATATGACGTATCAGGCACCATACATCGCGAGAGTATTTGTTAGCGAGATTGTGAGATTACATTGTGTACCAATAAGGATCATATCCAATCGAGGAACAATGTTCACAAAACGGTTTTGGACTAGTTTCCAAGAGGATTTGGGAACATAGCTGAATTTTAGTACAACATATCACCCTGAGATAGACAAACAAATAGAAAGAACGAACCTTATTTTGGAGGATATGCTACCTATCTACGTAATGGACCAACAAAAATGTTGGGAATATTTCTTGCCTCTAGTAGAGTTTTCATACAACAATAGTTATCAGAGTACCATTAAGATGACACCGTTTGAATTCCTTTACCGACGATCGTCTCGGACGTCGTTGAGTTGGGATCGACTTGAGGATAGGGTCTTGGTAGGACCAGAAGTGATTCAAGAAATGGAATAACATATGCAATCGATAATACAAAGGATTAAAGAAGCACAAGATCAGTAGAAGATTTATGCTGATGCACATCATGTTGACCGCAGTTATAAGTTGGTGACATAGTTTTCTTGCGGTTTTTTCCACACAAGAGTATGATCAAGTTTGGAAAGGGTGCTAAACTCTCTCCTAGGTTTGTGGGACCTTTCAAGGTTGTGGAAAAGAAAGGACCCATGGCTTATCGACTACCCTTTCCTGATTCTTTGAGGCGTATGCATGATGTATTTCATGTATCTATATTGAGACATTATATTAGTGATCCTTCACATGTTATTGACATGAGTTCTTTGTAGGTGTCAGATGAGGGTTCTCTCATGGCAGAGCCAATCCACACTCTAGACCACCACATTCGATAACTATGGCATCAAATAGTCGATTAGGTCAAGGTATAGTGGGACAACTATAGCCCACACTCGGCTAACTGGGAGGACACATATGTGATGTGTCAAAAGTTTCCTTACTTGTTTGATAGATTGGACTTATAGATCTATGTCAGATATTTATTTACTTGCATTTATATACTGTAAAAACTTCAGGATGAAGTTTAAAACAAGAGGGGGTGTATGTAACATCCCGCTCTACCAAGCACACTTTATTGACTTATTCTTTGAGGACACTTGCGTGCAAGTGATCCGGTTATGGTACATTGTGACTTGATTTCGATTATAGATTTTACATGATGATGATGATGATGATTTGTTGTGAATTATTTTTATATTGATGTATATGTATTGACAAATGATATTGATGATTTTTCCTGAGTGTGCAGGACACATGACATATTATGGATGCTGATGGCATTAATGGACTTCCTTGGACTCTAGATTGAGTTAGGGAGTGGATTGTGTTTTGTTTGAGTATTTTATTTACGCACATATTCCATATGATTTATTATAGTATGATATATGTATATCGATCATTGACAATGTTTTGTCATTGGATGCAGGATGGCGATTCTTTCTAATCCGACTCACATAATG
>ML779573.1:384269-396624 GCA_009831015.1 Picea engelmannii
TATACCATTCTGGCGAACCCGTGACATCTTCGACCGTTCCTTCTTGTGGGTGGTCTGATATGGTTGTTTGCGACTCATCTGGCTCAACTGTTGATTCCCGAATCAATGTCATTCCATTAACTCTCGGAGATGCTTCGATGTTCTCTGGTTGTGCCTCCTTCAGGGTTTCTGCGTCCTGCGTCTGTGGCTCTTATACTTATGTTGGTCTATCTATATTTGTGCCCTCGGGTGTTGGCTGTGGTATTTCTTCTAGTATAGGTGTAAGGTTCACAGATGTTGTGTCTGGGATGGGATTTCATTGACATTGACGATCTCTAGTTGTTGTTGTTCACCTTCTTCCATATGTACTCGTGACCCAGTTTTAACTCTGGTTGGTCTAGTAGTCTAGCTTGCTTCTGCTTGCTTTGGTGGTTCCATGGCGGCGAAGGTCAGATGTTTTCCGAATTCAAATGGTCTCTGTGACCTCTGTGAACTCACTCTATACTTTTCAACCTCTATCACTCTCTGTCTACTCTCTTTTTGCGAATAGATTGTTTGCTCCCACGTCTGTGTGTTGTATGGGTTTTCCATGAATATTGTTGAGGATGCTTCCCTAACTATGGGTTTAATGCACCTTAATTACAGGTTCAATGCACCTCTGATAGTTTCGTACTTTCCATTACTTCTGCTTTTCCGACTCCAGTTGGTGCGATTAATGTGGTGTCATATCGGTCCTTTCTGACCTCAGTTCTGCCTAACGCTGTCTTGTCGTACTTATTTTTTTTACTTTCCTTTTCTCGCTTGTTTCCCTTTGTACGTGACCATTTTACTTCTCCTCACCTAAGTGTGAGTTCCCTTTCTATCTACGACACACTATGGATTTTCTAGTTTTGTTTACAATTCTATTTTTTTTTTTTACTGCGCGGTGGGTGGCCAACTGTCCTTGTACAACTTCAGTCTCCTCCCATTGATCATCCCTCTGAGTTCTGCGCCTGATAAGTCTTTCAATTGTAAAAGTCCTCCATCTGTGACAGATTTTACTCCATATGGTCCTAGCTAATGCATTCTTAGCTTTCTTGGGTGCTGAAACGATTTGATGTCATACATCAGTACTAGATCTCCTTATTTGAAAGTTTTCTTTTGGATGTGCCTATCATGCCAAGATTTGTCTCTTGCTTTCTGAACTTGTTAGTGGAATCCTGCTAAGATCTGATCCTCCTCCAGGGTCATTAACTAATTTAGTCTCTCTTGTATTGTGCCTCGTTCTTTCATATGTGTAATTGTTGCTACGCGCAAGCTTGGTACTAAAAATTCTAATGGCACTACTGCTTCTTGGCCATAGACCAGTTTAAATGGCGTCTTTCCTATCAAATTTTTGCATGTAGTCCTGTAGGCCCATAATACTACTGGTATTTTGAGGTCCCAGTCATCTCTGTTGACATTACAGATCTTTGTCAGCGCGTTCTCCAGGATTTTGTTAAACTCTTCCACTGTGCCATTTGCCTGTGGATGATATGGTGTGCTCTTCTGATGATGGACTTCAAACTCTTTAGTCATAGTGCTGATGGTGTTGTTTATGAATTGCGTGCCTTTGTCGCTCATCAAAATTCTTGGGCAACCAAATTGAGTGATGACTTTTTCAAATAAAAAGTGCGCTATTGTTTTTGCGCTACAATCATTCACTGGTGCGGCTTCCACCCATCTTATTAGGTACTCTGTCTCGGTGATAATGTACCTAGATCCTGTTATTTTTGCTGGTGGGTTGATTGGTCCCACAAAGTCTATTGGCCACTTATCGAATGCTTGTAATGTTACTTGTGGTCGTAATGGCATCTCATCCCTTCTGTTGGGTTTGCCTACCCTTTGACAGACATCACATCTTTTAAAGTACTCCTTTGAGTCTTCTTGAATCATTGGCCACCATAGTCCTGCACGCAATACCTTCTATGCGGTATCTTTTCCTGTGTAATGTCCTCTGGCTATTCCCTCATGGGATTCTGTTAAGACTCTTGGTATTTCATGCTCTAAGACATACCTTTGCAAGATGTTATCTGTGCCCATTTTGTATAAGTGTCTCGCAATCAATTGATAGTCGACAACGTAGAATACCAGGTTTTTCTTCTGTGTGGTGCTATATTCTTGCAACGTAGTACCCGTGCTCAAGTACTGAATGATATCTGCAAAGTGTTCAACAACGATATGTACTGAAAATAAATGTGCATCTGGAAATTTTTCCTCTAAATTCGTAGGTTCTTCTCTATTTGTGACTCTTGATAGGTGGTCAGGTCCTGCATTTAATTTTCCTGGCTTGACTATTACTTCAAAGTCAAATTCTTGAAATAGTAGTAACCATCGACAGATTCTCCCCCCCAACACTGGCTTGTTGACTAGGTATTTCAGGGTTGAGTGTTCTGTGAACATTTTAAAGTGCTTCCCCAATAAGTAATGTTTGAATTTTTGTAGTGCGTAGACCATAGCTAGGCCTTCCCTTTCCGTAGTGTTATAGTTCTGCTCTGATTCTGACAATTTTCTGCTCGTAAATGCTATCGGGTGATCCAAGTCTCCCACTCCTGGCTGCACCAATATAGCTCATAGTGCTATGGATGATGAATCTACATGGATGTGGAATGTCTTCACCCAATCTGGGAATACTAATATCGACGTGGTGACCATATTTTCCTTCAGGGTGTCCAGACTGTGTTGGCACTCGTCGTTCCACTGAAACTTTGTATCCTTTCTTAGCAACTTTTCCATTGGGGCAGTAATCTGCGTGTACCCTTTGATAAATTTCCTATAGTATCTTATGTGTCCTAATGTCGCTCTTAGCTGACAGACTATTTTTGGTGGTGGTAAGTTAACAATTACTACAATCTTTGCGGGATCTACTAATAAACCTTGTTTTCATACTATATGGCCCAATAGTATCCCAAACGGTGTTCCAAATATGCATTTCTTTATGTTCAGTGATATATGGAACTGCCTACACCTTTCTAACATTAGGCATAAGAATTATACATGGTATTTCAACAAATTGTAGACTGTCCAATCGTCCAGGTATACTTCTAGAAACTGATGGATGAATTCCTTAAACGCAACAAGGACTACTCTGAAAAAAATTGTTGGTGCAATATTCATTCAAAACGGCATGATTGTGTATTGGTAGGATCCCCATTCTGTCAAAAATATGGTCTTGTATCTGTCTTCTTGTGCTATATTGATCTGATGGTAGCCTGAGAATCCATCACTGAAAGAGTGAGCTTCATGTCCACGTAAGTTCTCTAACACTTCGTCTATGAGCAGTGTAGGAAATGGGTCATGTAGGCATGCATCGTTCAAATTACTCAAGTCGACACATATCCTTATCCCTCCTTGTTTCTTGTCCTACACTACCATCGAGCATCCTGTCGATCTTAGCTTTGACTTTCTGCTTATATATTGGGTTCAGTCTGTATGGTCGTTGTCTGATTGGTCTTGCTTCAGGTCTCAATAGTATATTCATTTCTCCTAGCTCTCCGAATATCCCCTTCATATCTATAAATGTTTTTGGAAACAGGTCATTGTATTCGCGCAATAAATCTGTTATGCTTTCTATTGTTTTCTCATCCCAGTAGTCTCCAATGCTAGCAATTTTGGGCTGCTCATTTGTCCCAATATTAAATTTCTTTACTTTGATCGGCACAACAATAGCTTCTAATTATATAGGTGGTCCTTCCACTTCTCTTTCTCCTTTTGCTTCTTCAATCTGAATATCGCATGGATCGTCTTCATCCAGTGCTTCCTCTTGCACATGGTAACATGACAAGAGTTCCTTAACTGTTTGTTTGTTCCACTGTTGTTCTTCCATGATCAATTCAACTTCTGGTTCTTTGATGAATATCACTCCTCTTATTTGTTTAAGCATGACATCTATGTTGGGGTTCTCATGCTTGAATGAGAAAGTAACTGTAAAATTTTGTTGCAATGTCATCCATGTCACAGTTCCTTTGCACAATTCTTGGTCTGTATACCAATTCGTTGGTATGCCCTCAAGGGTGTGTATGAAATGATGAGGCCATTCCTATGAGGGTGTCAATTTCCACAACATTCTACACTTCTCCAAGTGTTCTACTGGTACCCCTTGTCCATCATATTCTATTGTTTGTTGTTTTGTTGTTCTGTGCGGAACCATATGCACAGTAACTGCTTACATTGGTACCGATATGTGATTGTCTCTTTGTGTGCGCCCCACCATCTTGCAGGTGTGGCCTTAATTTATAGGTCAAGTGCTAAAAGTCTCTGATTCTCTAACACTGCGTCTTCATACTATGTCAAGAATGTTTCCAAATCGTTTATCTCGTGGACACTGGGCGGTTCCCCTATTTCTGTGCCTACCCATCTTACTACACGGTCTATTCTTGCACATCTTCTTGTGGAAACTTTGTGTATCCTTTGCTTCCAGTTCTATAAACCAATATCTGAATCTGTTGCACATGAAGTAATGCTCCGCCAATTGAGTATCCTATCTGCAGTTGGGTTTACGTAATCCTCATCACACGCAGTTGTTCTATACAACTGGTCGATTTCCTCTAAGTCTAGGCAAGTAGGTTCTACAAACCTCTCCCCTTATTATGGGTTTAATGGCACAATGACCCTATATTCGCCTGACTCAAATGTCATTTTCCTGGTCTTCAAGTCTATTATGGCCTAGTTGTAAAACGTCCAATCTAGACCAAGCAACATTGGATAAGGTGTGGTGTCGTCCACTATTTCAATGACTTCAAAATCTTCTTTAGTGCACACTCCATCTAGGTCTACTATTACTCCTTTGAGTCTACCGATAAGTAGAACTTTGTGTTGGTTTGCTAGTTTCAATTGAACATGTGAATATCCTAATGTGGGATATCCCATGCATTGCCATTTCTTTTTTGGTAGTACATTGACTTCAGATCCTAGATCTAGTATGATATCTCCCATGTTGAAATCCCTAATGTTGGCATTCAGTATGAACTCCCTACTAGTTCTTATCCTTGTATGTAGGTGATTGACAGTTTTTGGTTCTAGTTTTTCTTCCATCTCGATGCTACATTTTTATAGTATGTTTTGCAATATTTTCATAGATGATGGATCATTTAATACTTTTACACATCATTGCAAAAAGAATTTAATTATACTTGTCCCATGGGTTGCATTTCGTTGGTATGATCCAATAATGGAGGCATTTCGTACTCCGGTGCTTCCTTGTTTTGCTACACAGTTGAAGTCGACACCATGTCTTCCTTATGAAATTCTTGTCTTGCTTCCTTAAATATCTCCTTCTCCTTTTGCGTGTTGAACTTTTTCCTTGGTTCGATGTTCTTCTGTACCCACTGGTTTTGTAGTGGTTCTTGTCAAACTGTGTCATTTCCTGTTTTAGTTCCTCCATGAGTAACTATATTGATGTTTCGTCCTTCATCCCTTGCTTCGGCTGAAATCCATTAGTTATTCTTGTTGTTCTGGTTCCTCTTTTCCTGGATCTTTACTAATAGTGTCGAACATTCCTCTGTATCATGGTCCGATGTGCGACAATACATACAAGTTGTTGGTGGAAGTGGACATTCCCTTACATAATGTCCCGGTTGTTGACAATTGTGACATACCACTGGTCCTCTACCTCGTCCGAAACCTCCTCTTGTTCATCATCCACCTCTGTAGCCTACTCGAGCTCCTCTCAGCGCGTTATACTGAGGCACCTGATTATACTGCATGATATTGTACTGAGGTTTTAACATGTTGTACTGCGATTGCACGTTATTGTATGGTTGTTGCGTAGTATTATACTACTACTGTGCAGTGTTATATGGAGATGGAACTTGATTAAACTGTGGTGTGGCTTGCCCTGTCATCATTTCTGCCTGCACTCTGTATGCATCTGATGTCCTTTCTCACATCAACTCCATAGTTATACAATATTTGTCGTCGTGGCCCACTGACTTGAAAAAGGTGAAATATGAGCTCTTTGGGACTGTCTGGTATTTCTGCATCATCGTACAGTGATAAGGGTTGTGAACCGGTTTCTTGCATATTTCGCACCACAATCCTCTTGTAGGTAACGGATTTGGCATTCCTGCTGCCATATACTGTGCGAATGTTGGAAATTCGTTCTTGTGGTGTCCTTCAACTGAAACGTTAAGTTCATTAGATCCTCCTTTAGTTATTCGATGGCTGGGTCTGTCTGATGGTACTGGTTTTGTTCCAATTGCAAGGCTACCTACAAAGCCTCTACCCACGTCTAGAAATTATGTTGTCACAATGCATATTTTAAGTGTAGGAGTAGTGAATTGAAAAACAGTTGTCGATGTTGCATATCAATCATGAGATATTTTAACTTTGCCTTCAGTCGCTTGAATCTTTGGTCAATCTCCCATACAGATTCTCCTAGTTTCTGTTGGATTTCAATCATCTCGTTCATGTACTAATCCTCTGAACTTGGCTTCTAGAACTCATTTATCAGTAACTTAGTAATGTCTGCCAATGTCCTTTTTGTCCCAGGGGCAGTGTTTGCGTCTAAACTCATGTAACAGTCTAGTGTGCGGTCTCTTAGAATAATATCTAGCTGCACAAGTTTGGTATCTCCATCAGTGATCTTCTTTGCTTCCTATGTCTTTTCACAAATGAACAAGTGCTTCTCATGGTTTTCTACTGCTTCTCCTTGAAATTCAGGTAACCTGATGGTGGGATCGTGTCCTTCCATTTTGAATGATGAACTACTACCTCCGCGTGGTGTAGATACTTGAATAGTGCTACCTGAACTGGCTCCTCCAGTTGTTGTTCCTTGTGTAGATGTACTTCCTATTGTTTGACTGCTTCTAAACTTCGGTTGTCTAAACAATGGTGTTCTCTTTGGTGTATTAGTCGCACATGGGTTTATGGATTCCACACTGACATTAATATGGATAGGATTGTTTCCTTCTCTTTCTTCTGTTGGACCTCTCATCTTCCTCTCATATGTTGCACATAGGATTTCCTCAATTTGCTCCACATCCTGGAGATCCTCTACCTCTTCCTCATCACTCACCAAGCCTTCCCTCACGGCTATGACTCTCTTCTTGGTATTCACCTTGTATTGGTAGGGTACTCCACTACGCGTCTTTCCAACTGTTGCCATGATCTACTTGATCTGGTCATAATCCATCATGATTGGGTCCAAGGGTTCCTCCTTCTTTCCCTTGTCCTTTCCTCCTTCAATTTCTCCTTTCTTTGTCAGTGCTTCCCCCCTTCCCCCATGCACACATGGAATTTTAGATGTTTGAATCCATTGTCATTACACCTTTGTTATATAGCAATATCTTAATCGAAGTATACATGGATTGAATGTACCTTCCTCTAGGTTCGTGTAGAAACTCTTGCTCCACTGCATTGTATGACTTCGTTGTGTCGACTACAAACTCAGTTATGAAGCCTACCACAATACTATCAAGCCAAAAGTCTACTACGCGGGTGAATTTGTTGTTCACCTGCTGTAACTGCTCGATCTGTACTAGAGTCCAATCTAACAGTTGAATCCGGTTCGTTGTGTGGTTATCCTTCAACCTTAGTATCCACTACTGCAATAAGTGTGGGAAATCACAGAAAAAGATTTCATGAAAATCAGTAAACATGTATTTCTCCAGATACTTGCGGGGTGTTACTTTAGGGTTTCTATTGTCTTTCTGTGCAAACTCTAGCTCTTTTTTTCTTAACCAGATTCCGATCTCTACTTTTGTAGGATTCCACGGTCTCAACATTACCTTTTAATGGCTCATTTCTCTCTGCCCTAATATTTTCTTGAGCTTCCTCCGACAGGTCTTCGACTTATCTTATCTACTCAACCCTCTCTTGTTCCTTCCAATGGAAACATAACCATTTGTTGGTTACTACTCTTATTTTCTGTCTGAGTTTATTGACACAGGGTTCATGTCCATTTAGGTTTCCAACAAAGCCTTTAAAATTATCGACCCTCCTGGTAAACTAGAAGGAAACACAACGCACAACATGCACTGCACAGTCTCACCTATGATAGATTTAATGGGTGGCTATAAGACTCATGTGTTTATAGCCTAGGATTGAGTGTGAGATATGAGAGCTAAATATTGAACCATTATTATAACTGTAACTGCAACATACTGTCATTTACAAATACGCAGGAAATATAACAACCCATTCATTAAACATAACAATAACTACTAAAAGATGATAAATATATACGTGCATTCATCGCACAACACTAATGTTACCATGGTTCACCCCCTCCTGGGATACGTCCACAAAGATTTGCCTCTCGTCTCTTTTATTATGGTATTTCCGCATCTACAACGTCACGCGCTTACAACTTCTCCCCGTCGGGTAAGATCTATAGGAGGCGGACTGGATTGCACCAAGATCCACAACCTACGATCTAACCCTCAATATCTACCCTCCTCCCTGTTAGCGCTCTGTAAATTTCCTAGAGGTTGAAAAGAGGAAATATAAAAAGGTAACCTTAACCAACCACTTTTAAAGCTGGGATCTAGCCCTTCCAGCTTCAGAGAGGGATCTCTCTATATAATTTAGCTTTGTTTTGAATCAAGATATTAGGCTAGCTATAGAAAATGTCGGTTTTGTTGTAAAGGGTTTTTGGAATTGGTTGAGACAAATTACACATCCATTGGGCTATGGGGTCTGTACTTAATAAAATCTGAGAAATGACCAGAAATGATGAAGAAATCTTTCACAAGGCGAGATAACACCCTCACTGGATCTTTAATAATTAAGTGATGGACAGAATAAAAGATAAGGAAAATAACTCCAATTAACAAGCACTTAAGAATCTCTTAATTGAAACTATTTAGAAGATGAACATCAAAATCTTCAGAATCGGAAACAGGGTATCAAAGATAAATCCTGCAACATAACGCTATTCGTAAAGATTAGTTATTGAAAAACAAGATGATTACAAAGCAGGGAAACATTTGACTAAGAAAATCACATCACCAGTGAAAAATGCACAAGAATCCTGTAAAATGCCTCTTCTTTATTAATGGTGGATCTCTTCAAAAGTGTTACAACTTGATAGTAGTCGGGTGTGCAAATCAACAACCCTCAATACATTGAAAAAATAAGTATTTATAAGTCAAAATACAAAGTTTCCTGTCATAACTGATCAGGATGTGTCCATACTATTATTAGCATAACTAACTCAACTAATCAAAAACTGTTTGGTGATTCATCACAACTGTTTGCTGAACTTCTGGGTAGGCCGTTGGTGAGGTGCCTCTGCAACCTCAGTTGACAGGACAACTGACTGGAAATGACAACTCATCTACTAATCTAGTAGATCGTACAGCTCTTCCCATCGGATATGAGTTGGCACTGTCACTTTGAGCAACCTCCGGTACACTTCGTCCATGTCTGTGTACTTAGCGAATGTAGGCTTGATGACAAAAATGTGCTTAATTTCATGCTGGATCTCAATATCCAACTGCAGTGCCTCCATGAAAGCTCTACCTGTGATACTCCCTTGTATCCCCGCAAACTTTGAGCTGTCATTAGATATTTCTGTCAGCCTTTTCTTGTAGTCAGGGAGCGTCATTAATTTATCATTGATGACTTTCATACCCGGCAGGCCTTTCCTCTGCAGGGCATCTATCTTGTGGAAAAATCTTTTCACTCCTTGATCCATAACCTGGATTTTCTCCTCGAGCTGAAGCATGAGGCTCCTTTTGGTTAGAACTCGTTTCACCTCCAATATAGTTTCAGTCCTGTCCTCGATATTCAATTCTTCTAACTCCTCCCTGGTCTTTGAATTAAGGAACCTTATGATTTCATTGGCTTGCACAGGCATATCACCCAGCTTCGTTCTGATTTTTTCCACTGCTTGTTTGCTTCTCTCAAGCAATTCATTCTGTTCAAACATAATTTGAACTATAGGCTAGATTTTGTTTATGGACTTAGAAATATCAGTCCACACAAGTTCCTTAACCTCTGCCAAGGTTTTTCCTGCCATTGTCTGTTTCTGGAGCTGCTGCAACTCCTTCTTCATTTGCTCATGCAACTGTTTCTCTTTCGCTAAACTTATCTGGAAGGAAGTCTTTAGCTCTTGGAGACTTTCTACTTCTTTCTTGAGTCTAGTGATTTCAGACTCCTGCAAATTCATTCTCTCCATAGACTTGGCCAGGTCTATGGTGCCTTCTGGTACCTGCTCTGTAGTTGCAGATGGAACTTCTGTCACTGTCGTTGTGCTCAACCCTGCAATGGGGATAACACTTAAGGTGATGCCCTCCACTGTCTTCGTCTGTTCTTTCTCCTTTAATAGTTTTTCCATCTCGACCTCCATCTCACTTAACTGAGCGATCTGCTCCATGAGTAATCTCAGCATCTCATCCTTTTCGCCTTCCCTTTCAGCTATTTCTTTCGTCTGTGGGTCTTCCGTTGGAGGGAGCTTTAGCTGCTTTCTCAATGCGACGATGTCAGCATTCTTCTTTTTAATCATTTCTTCGGAAGCCTTGACATTCGCCGGGTCGTAGCCGATCTTGAGGACCAGCTCCTCCAGTGTTTTTATCTTGTTGTCTTTCGCGAAGGAATAAATCTTCTCTAGCTTCAGTTGGGTCTGGGCATTGCTCAATGTTGTTCGATACCTTGCCGCAGAAGTTTCAACGTGGGCTAAAGTGTGGGAAATCATTTCCCCGGTTTTCTTATGCATATCCATTTGATCTTCCAGATGCACATCTTTTGCTTGGAATTCAAACGTGGTCCTCTTGTAATCAGATATAACCTTGGGATCCGGCACTAGTGCATGGAGGTACACCATATGCATCCTACCCTTTTCTTTATCGAATGCCGAGAGTAGTCTGTGCTGGGATGTGGATGACTGTTTCTGGAATTGTGCATAAGCGCTGCTAGTGAACGACTGGTTCCTCTTCTTGATCAAATCGTATTTTTCAAAAATGCCCAGCTTGGGCCCAGTCTTTCTTGGTGGAGTATCCAAGGGAGAATCCGTGGAATTTACTGTTACTTCTTTAAGCTGACTAGAGCCAAAAGATGAAGTGAATTGCTTGGCCCCTGTAGTGGTCACTATGGTAGTCAACGTGGTAGCTTCTGCTGTTGTGTCGGTTGTTGAAATGGTCTTAAGCTTTTTAGAGTGAATTTGAAATTCCTCTGTAGACACCTCTGTTACAGGAGGAGATGACTCCTGTCGGGGCCTCTTCTCCTTGAGGGCCTGTGGCATGGTAGCAGGAAGTGCACTTGTTGAGGGCCCCTGCTATTCCCTCCTGACAACAGGTTCTGCATCCTCCAACGTATCGGGCTCCCATTCAGTTTGATTGGCAAAATTTTCAATTTCGGGCCTGGGCTCGTGTGCATATGGGGCAGTCTTATTTCTGACTCTCCTCTCAGAAATGATTCCATAAGGATCGTAATGCCAGGTGAAACTTGTTGAAAAGTTCATTTCCTTCAATAGTTTGTCTGCCTCATCACTAGCGCCTCTATTATTGCAGATAAATGAACCTATCTGCCCTTTAATCCGCAACTGTTGCTTCTTTTTGAGGGAGACAAAGTGAATATCATCAGAATTCATAATTTGCCTAATATATTCTAGTGTGAAAACTCTTACCGGTATATATCTCGAAAGCTTGTATGATGCCAACTCGCACCCATAGACTCGGATCTCGGAGTGATTCTGGTACAAGTACCAGTCTCCTATCTTCGCACTTTCTGAGAGGTGTAAAAATCTCCGGACTTCATCATTTACTCGTGGCTCAGGCATGCCACTCAGCATACTTACCACAGGGTGGTAGAACTGATCAATGAACGCCGTGAAGTCATATTCGTCTGAATTGCGCTTTAGAAGAGATGTCTACGCTGTGACCGGTTGTGGCTTCCCGTCGGAGTCCATCTTCTACATGGAGAAGTTGAACCGTTCTGCTTGAAAGTACAGGAACATGTAGGCCAGAATGGATGAATACCTGAACATGCCCTCAATGGTGAAGTTCAAGAATTGCTCATGGATTTTATTGGCCAAGAAAGTACTGTAATCGAATTGGGTGGTTGGTTTTTCATCATTTGAAAAGATGGATAGGAAACCCAGGATGGGTTCGTCCACCCATTGATCAGAAAAGTATCCAAGTAGAGCACATAGAGACAAAAAAATCTGATTCCCTTTGATGGAAAATATGGAAGAAGGATACGGGGGATGGGTGGTCGGGATTGGAGAGGAAGGGGGAGAAAATAGCTCGAAAATCTGAGCTCGTTGCGGGAAAGTCATCTTCTGGTAGAGCTTGGTGAGGATCTCCAGGTTGAATGGGGTTACAGACTCTGGGCGGGTTATCTGCATCATTTGGTCGATATCCTCAGGGGTAATGAAGAAGAGGACGTCCCCAGTGGAGGAAACAATGGCTTTCTATTC
>ML779573.1:403345-418465 GCA_009831015.1 Picea engelmannii
GACAAGGTCAGGGATCGATGTGGCGGGTAAGGCTTTAAACCATTTTTTGACCTCTCCTGTCAGACTCTGGGCGAATAATCTCATTTGAACGTCGACTTCGTCAACTTCTTGTAAATCCAAATAGTCGTTCATTTTATCCACATGTTGTTGCGCATTTAAAGGCCCAGTTGCATCAAACTGAGGAAGTCTAGTCTGGTAGTCTTGGGGCATGGCATGCAGTGGTGCGGCCAGCACCAAAGGAGCATAACGAGCTGCCATGATGGGCGGAGGAGGAAGTAAGATGGCCTGGGTGGCGGGAGGGGTAGTGACTGAAGACGAGGGTGATGAGGGGCTCTGTGGTGCTGAGGTATTGTTTCATAGTTTAGACGTAGGAGACAAGGCTTTGGGGGTTCGGGGTTGCAACACAGATGGGTCTAAAATGAGCTCAGACGCAAAGGTTTCAGACCGTGTTCTCCCTAGGTTTCGTGGCGCAATAAGCTCAAGATCAAGATTTTGAAAGACACTTAGTCTTCCGGAAAAATAAGGAGACCTGTGGAGAGGAGAATGACTCGTTGAACAGGTGGCTAAGGTCTTTCGCTTCAACAACTGCTCGGGATTATCTACCGCTGCTGAGGGTTTTGGATCTGGATGAGATTGAGTGTGGACCTTCTTAGGAGCCAGAACTCTTTTTGAGTTTTTATATATATATTTTTTACTTTTATTTTATGTTGAAAACAAACTTAAGGAAGATTCCTACGTTGACGTCGCCTAGCTTCCAATTGTTCATGAGTAACTATGTCATGTTCAATGGCCGCCCACGAACGTTCGAGTTCTCCCCGGTTATTGGTCGTTTGGAGGATTAAATCAAAAAGATTCGACGCGATATGAGTTTGATTCGCTATTCCGAGGTCGATATTTGGTTGTACTGCTGCAGGGACAGTCATAGAGGGACAAAGGAACCAGGAAAGATACTGGAAGTAATATATACAGAGTTAATCAACCTCTAAATATCACTTTCTTCTCAAATCAATCTTCTTAAGGGAAGTGGTGGGATATCAATTTAAGTTGTTCCCAGTGGAGTCGCCATTTATGTTAGCGCTCTGTAAATTTCCTAGAGGTTGAAAAGAGGAAATATACAAAGGTAACCTTAACCAACCGCTTTTAAAACTGGGATCTAGCCCTTCCAGCTTCAGAGAGGGATCTCTCTATATAATTTAGCTTTGTTTTGAATCAAGATATTAGGCTAGCTATAGAAAATGTTGGTTTTGTTGTAAAGGGTTTTTGGAATTGGTTGAGACAAATTACACATCCATTGGGCTATGGGGTCTGTACTTAATAAAATTTGAGAAACGACCAGAAATGCTGAAGAAATCTTTCACAAGGCGAGATAACACACTCACTGGATCTTTAATAATTAAGTGATGGACAGAAGAAAAGATAAGGAAAATAACTCCAATTAACAAGAACTTAAGAATCTCTTAATTGAAACTATTTAGAAGATGAACATCAAAATCTTCAGAATCGGAAACAGGGTATCAGAGATAAATCCTGCAACATAACGCTATTCGTAAAGATTAGTTATTGAAAAACAAGATGATTACAAAGCAGGGAAATATTTGACTAAGAAAATCACATCACTAGTGAAAAATGCGCAAGAATCTTGTAAAATGCCTCTTCTTTATTAATGGTGGATCTCTTCAAAAGTGTTACAGCTTGATAGCAGTCGGGTGTGCAAATCAACAACCCTCAATACATTGAAAAAAGAAGTATTTATAAGTCAAAATACAAAGTTTCCTGTCATAACTGATCATGACGTGTCCATACTATTATTAGCATAACTAACTCAACTAATCAAAAAATGTTTGGTGATTCATCACAACTGTTTGTTGAACTTCTGGGTAGGCCGTTGGTGAGGTGCCTCCGCAACCTCTGCTGACAGGACAGCTGACTGGAAATGACAACTCATCTACTAATCTAGTAGATCGCACAACTCTTCCCATCAGATATGAGTTGGCACTGTCACTTTGAGCAACCTCCGGTACACTTCGTCCATGTCTGTGTACTTAGTGAATGTAGGCTTGATGACGAAAATGTGCTTAATTTCATGCTGAATCTCAATATCCAACTGCAGTGCCTCCATGAAATCTCTACCTGTGATACTCCCTTGTATCCCCGCGAACTTTGAGCTGTTGTTAGATATTTCTGTCAGCCTTTTCTTGTAGTCAGGGAGCGACATTAATTTATCATTGATGACTTTCATACCCGACAGGCCTTTCCTCTGTAGGGCATCTATCTTGTGGAAAAATCTTTGCACTCCTTGATCCATAACCTGGATTTTCTCCTCGAGCTGAAGCATGAGGCTCCTTTTGGTCAGAACTCGTTTCACCTCCAATATAGTTTCAGTCATGTCCTCGATCTTCAATTCTTCTAACTCCTCCCCGGTCTTTGAATTAAGGAACCTTATGATTTCATTGGCTTGCACAGGCATATCACCCAGCTCCATTCTGATTTTTTCCACTGCCTTTTTGTTTCTCTCAAGCAATTCATTTTGTTCAAACATAATTTGAACCATAGGCCAGATTTTGTTTATGGACTTAGAAATATCAGTCCACACAAGTTCCTTAACCTCTGCCAAGGTTTTTCCTGCCATTGTCTATTTCTGGAGCTGCTACAACTCCTTCTTCATTTGCTCATTCAACTATTTCTCTTTGGCTAAACTTATTTGGAAGGAAGTCTTTAGCTCTTGGAGACTTTCTACTTCTTTTTTGAGTCTAGTGATTTCAGACTCCTGCAAATTCATTCTCTCCATAGACTTGGCCAGGTCTATGGTGCCTTCTGGTACCTGCTCTGTAGTTGCGGATGGAACTGCTGTCACTGTCGCTGTGCTCAACCCTGCAATGGGGATAGCTCTTAAGGTGATGCCCTCCACTGTCTTCGTCTGCTCTTTCTCCTTTAATAGTTTTTCCATCTCGGCCTCCATCTCCCTTAACTGAGCGCTCTGCTCCATGAGTAATCTTAGCATCTCATCCTTTTCGCCTTCCCTTTCAGATATTTCTTTCGTCTATGGGTCTTTCGTTGGAGGGAGCTTTAGCTACTTTCTCAATGCGGCGATGTCAACATTCTTCTTTTTAATCATTTCTTCGGCAGCCTTGACATTCGTCGGGTCGTAGCCGATCTTGAGGACCAGCTCCTCCAGTGTCTTTGTCTTGTTGTCTTTCGCGAAGGAAGAAATATTCTCTAGCTTCAGTTGGGTCTGGGCGTTGCTCAATGTTGTTCGATACCTTGCCGCAGAAGTTGCAACGCGGGCTAAAGTGTGGGAAATCATTTCCCCAGTTTGCTTATGCATATCCATTTGATCTGCCGGATGCACATCTTTTGCTTGGAATTGAAACGTGGTCCTCTTGTAATCAGATATAACCTTGGGATCCGGCACTAGTGCATGGAGGTACACCATATGCATCCTACCCTTTTCTGTATTGAATGACGAGAGTAGTCTATGTTGGGATGTGGATGATTGTTTCTGGAACTGTGCATAAGCGCTGCTAGTGAGCGACTGGTTCCTCTTCTTGATCAAATCGTATTTTTCAAAAATGCCCAGCTTGGGCCCAGTCTTGCTTGGTGGAGTATCCAAGGGAGAATCTGTGGACTTTACTGTTACTTCTTTAAGCTGACTAGAGCCAAAAGATGAAGTGAATTGCTTGGCCCCTGTAGTGGGCACTGTGGTAGTCAACGTGGTAGCTTCTGCTGTTGTGCCGGTTGTTGAAATGGTCTTAAGGTTTTTAGAGTGAATTTGAAATTCCTCTGTAGACACCTCTTTTACAAGAGGAGATGACTCCTGTCGGGGCCTCTTCTCCTTGAGGGCCTATGGCGTGGTAGCAGGAAGTGCACTTGTTGAGGGCCCCTGCTGTTCCCTCCTGACAACAGGTTCTGCATCCTCCAACGTATCGGGCTCCCATTCAGTTTGATTGGAAAAATTTTCGATTTCGGGCCTGGGCTCATGTGCATATGGGGCAGTCTTATTTCTGACTCTCATCTGAGAAATGATTCCATAAGGATCGTAATGCTAGGTGAAACTTGTTGAAAAGTTCATTTCCTTCAATAGTTTGTCTGCCTCATCACCAGTGCCTCTATTATTGCAGATAAATGAACCTATCTGCCCTTTAATCCGCAACTGTTGCTTCTTTTTGAGGGAGACAAAGTGAATATCATCAAAATTCATAATTTGCCTAATATATTCTAGTGCGAAAACTCTTACCGGTATATATCTCGGAAGCTTGTATGATGCCAACTCGCACCCATAGACTCGGATCTCGGAGTGATTCTGGTACAAGTACCAGTCTCCTGTCTTCGCACTTTCTGAGAGGTGTAAAAATCTCCGGACTTCATCATTTACTCGTGGCTCAGGCATGCCACTCAGCATACTTGCCACAGGGTGGTAGAACTGATCAATGAACGCCGTGAAGTCATATTCGTCTGAATTGCGCTTTAGAAGAGACGTCCACGCTGTGACCGGCTGTGGCTTCTCGTCGGAGTCCATCTTCTGCATGGAGAAGTTGAACCGTTCTGCTTGAAAGTATAGGAACATGTAGGTCAGAATGGATGAATACCTGAACATGCCCTCAGTGGTGAAGTTCAAGAATTGCTCATGGATGTTATTGGCCAAGAAAGTACTATAATCGAATTGGGTGGTTGGTTGTTCATCATTTGAAAAGATGGATAGGAAACCCAGGATGGGTTCGTCCACCCATTGATCAGAAAAGTATCCAAGTAGAGCACATAGAGCCGAAACAATCTAATTCCCTTTGATGGAAAATATGGAAGAAGGATACGGGGGATGGGTGGTCAGGATTGGAGAGGAAGGGGGAGAAAATAGCTCAAAAATCTGAGCTCGTTGCGGGAAAGTCATCTTCTGGTAGAGTTCGGTGAGGATCTCCAGGTTGAATGGGGTTACAGACTCTGGGCGGGTTATCTGCATCATTTGGTCGATATCCTCAGGGGTAATGAAGAAGAGGACGTCCCCAGTGGAGGAAACAATGGCTTTTTGTTCGGGGACGTAGTGAGCTTGGCACTTGAGTGCAAACTCTGGGAAATGGTGGACTTGGGGGAACAGATATAGGGGCAAATTGGACTCCCAGAGCCCAATCTCATCACTCTGGTCTAGGAAAATTTCCCGAAGCCACGATTTCAGATCAGAGAAATCAAAGCTGCATGTAGTGTCCGCGATCAAGCGGTCCTTGTCTACCAGAGGGACTTTATCAAGATCGACCGGAGGAGGAACGAACGGATTATCTTCCTCTTCAGCTGGCCTCGTTTTAGACGCCATCTCAGTGACTGTACCTGCAACAAACAACGTTAGTGGGGTCTACCAGTGGTGGAGGAAAACGATGGGGAAGCAATGGAAATATGGTAGATAAGTTCTCTGGTGCGATGGATGCTTTCTGGCGCGAGGGATGAATAACGAGTGAAAATGGGCACAACGGTGTTTTTATTCAAAACTTGGTCGGTCGGACGTGGGAAAACGGTCAGCATGACAACGTGCATTTTATCCCGTCATTAATGTATAACGGGACACTTGGGGTGACATGGTAGGTGACGGTAAACAAAGTATACGGATGACTGACGTGGAGGTTGTTGATTGGGGGGTAAAGTTGCCAACGGGGGTTGTTCATGAGTGAAGGGTGTTATGGCACTAACACCAGGGACTGACAGTAGTAACGGGATGGGACTCAGACCCAGACGTGAGTGGGACAAGTGGGCTTAGTGGAGGGTGACGTCCAGGGGCGACGGAGTGTCAGACAACATGTGGAGGATGGGACTCGTGAACCAATAGGGCGACGACACTTGTAACAGGGGGGCCATCATGAGGAAGATTCATTTCCGGACCCCCCCCCCCCTTTGATTAAAGATAGAATACCAAGGGGGGTCCGAAAATCACCACGATCCGTTGATCTGCGCGTTGGATTTTTGACCGTAGATCTCTGCAGGTTTTTTAACACCAATATCGGACCCCCCCCCCTCCATTAAAGGCAGAACAGAGGGGGGGGTCCGAAATCCACTGTGGATCGTCGATTCAGGCACTCTACTTAGAGCCTTTCAGATCTGCGCCTGCATTATAACCAATATCGGACCCCCCCCCCCTCCATTAAAGGCAGAACGGAGGGGGGGGGTCCGAAATCCAATATAGACCGTGGATTTGCACGCTCCATTCTGGGACGTCCTGATCTGCGCAAAAGTTATCGATGACTTCGGACCCCCCCCCTTTGGTTAAAAGCAGAACACTAAGGGGGGTCCGAAATCAACTGTGAGCCGTTGATCCCAGCGCCATGATCTGAGCCTTTGAAAAGTGAACGAGACATAGTTAGGGGGCGGAAAATGTCATATGTAGGAAAAACTTAGGATAAGGGCATTCATATGGGTTTTCTTTCGATATTTCTCATATACACCACTAAGGGGACATCAATTCAGTTACATTTAGGCATTGGAGTCACGGGGCAACATCTTTTTATCAATCTGGCTTCATTTTGGCAAGGGAGGCAAGGCAATTAATCTACGTCCTAACCTACTGTCACAAGGCAATTGACCCAGATTAAACAGTTGGGTCAAGATTTTATTCTTTCTAGGGGCTATCTGATCAGGATTAGATGGTCTGATTAGATGTATTCACTAATTCTAACCTAGGGGCTATCTGATCAGGATTAGATGGTCTGATCAGATGTATTCACTAGTTCTAACCTAGGGGCTATCTGATCAAGATTAGACAGTGTGATCAGATGCATTCACTAGTCTATCAACATTGAAAATTCAAAAGAACTAGGTCATACTTGAAAGGTATGACCAAGTTGCTATTATTGCATGGGGCCTTTGTTTCAATTCTTTTAGCCCTCTTTTCTTTTTCTCTCTTTTTCTTTTTTCTTTTCTCTTTTTTCTTTTTTCTTTTCTCTTTTTCTTTTGTCTTTTTACAAATTATTTGAAGAATGAAATATCATTTGTCAACCAAATCACCAGATACAGATAATATCCAAGTCATAAGATGATTCCCATAAATTATGGGGTGATAACACTCCCTCTTCTCTAGCTCAACAACTTATCCAAAATAGATCATACAACAAAATATTACATATCATAACGACTTGTACATTACTAAAAAACTCCTTCTACAATAACAACAATGATAATAATCTGAACCCCCTATGATACCTAAGTATGGATATTTATATGTTTTTAGCTCTTCATCCATTACAATACATTACCAAAACCCTAACCATAATGTCGTTAGGTCTTCCCTGCATACACGCATGTTGTTCCTCCTTCCAACTATCACTTTCCTTGTGCAGGCTTTCTTTCCCAAAATCACCTTTCTTTTTCACCTCGGCCTGCCTCCA
This sequence comes from Picea engelmannii, assembly GCA_009831015.1. Taxonomy (NCBI): domain Eukaryota; kingdom Viridiplantae; phylum Streptophyta; class Pinopsida; order Pinales; family Pinaceae; genus Picea; species Picea engelmannii. Next base: position 410,707 of record ML779573.1, read on the forward strand.
ACAAAGGGTGACTCAAATTATGCTTCCATTTTGAGAATCGACCAATGGTGAACCCCCCCCCCCCCCCCCCCTCTCTTTTTTTTGATGTTTTTCTTTACTTTTCATCTCCTTCATGGTTTAATGAGAACAAAAGAATGACACAAGTATGATTGGTCTCCTTCATTGTTTAACGAGCATGAAAGAATGATGCAAGTAATCTCTATACCTTTTTCATGTCTTTTTACGAGTCCATAAAGGAGATAAAAGTATACTCGGTGAGAGAGAATGAGGGGCTTAACAACATTCTCCTATGTTCCAAGTGCATGGAACTAACCTAAACAAAGAGGAATGAAAATGGTATTGGAAAGTGAGGTCCACTCTTAGAAGTTGTTCTCTCCCTGGGTAGGTTGATGCAAAACATGGGGCAAATATTGCAAGAGGTAGATGCTCAAGGCTATTGCATAGCAGTAAGCAGGATGTGGGAAAACAACAATGTAGTGGCGGGAAGCATGACATGAGCATTAAATGCATAGGTGACCATTGAGAAAGAATACAAATTTTCAGGAACCCCCACATGATGTGGCCAAAATATAGATGAAGAGAGGAAAATGAGGCTCGATATTCAAGTCATGGCAGGGCTAAAGGAGGGCTCTTAGGCCTATGAGAAAAAAAAACATGGGAACCAAATGGTAATCTAGGTGCTAACTAGGGTGCCCATGAAGAGTATGCACTACCAAACTAGTTATGACGTGCAAAAGGAGTGGCTAATGTCACAACCGGCTAGGATAGAAACTACGACATAGTGTTGGCAGTATGGATGATTAATAATGCAAAGTAGAAAATGTAGGGAAAAACCTAGCCCTATATGCCAGTGTAGAGACACGTACCTAAATTTTAGTGGATGCTTCCATCTTTGGAAAAAAAGTCCACATAATCCTTTCAACACAAGTAAACTAGATTCGAGGGGTCAAAACGCATAGTGAAATCTCAAAAAGAACAAATGTTTTTGGATTTTTTGGATATAATATATGAAAAACAAAAGAACACACACCACATACCTATGTACAAGACACTACACATTTTAACGATTCATGTGAAGTAGATCCCATTGCTAGGATCCGACCAAGGATATTTTTCATAATAGATAAGCACATGAGCCAATGTTGGCAGCATATGGCTCACCATGTTGGGGCCATGTCACGTAGAAATGAATTTTTTCATATCAATATACTCATTGTGAGTAGTATCGTGATCTAGAGAATCTCCTTGATGGGATCCATCAAGACATGCAAGAAGTAAAAAAAGTTAATCTTTGAGGGTAGGGGAAGTAGAGAACTCGGTGGCAATTTACGAAAAGATAACCAAGGTAGAAATGGGTCAAGAGAAGGAGGGATACTAGATGCCTGAGAAAATTCCTCTAGTATCGGATCAAGACTCATCATGTGAACTCTCTTTAGTTCCAAATCAATAAAATATGATCGATGCATCACCTCATCCTTTGGATTTTCTATAGAATCCATGACTTCTAAGATGGCCTTTTCTGAAGGAAACTCAAAGTCAAGGAAGTCATGAGAACTCAGAGAGTAAAAAACCTATGTGAGTGGAGTAGGTTGATCACACTTCATATGAGGATGGAGGTATTGACCAATATCATCAGATGTTGATGGGATTGTCGAATCAACAATCTCAATTGTGGTGGGTGCTAGGGAAGTTCCATACAATTCAACATCCTTGGGATGAGGTACCACCCAAGGATCAATAGACCAAAGGGATCCAATGGTAGATGAGGAAATAATATTGATAGGAGCAATGTTCATAGTAGGATATGGTGGGGGAAGGGAATATATACCCATAAGTGAAGGATCTTTGAACATCCTTGCACCAATGATCATATAATATTGTTGAGTATGACCAACAAATGGTATGTTGGACCCCATATTGGATCCAGGGTTTGGGGTACATAATGGAAGTTGATATATCATCATAGGTTTACCTTGGTGAGGGAAGAAAAGGACCCTAAAGACCGATGAGAAAACTACAGTTATCTCGTAGAACTAAGTAAGCACGAGTAGTATATTGTACTCAAGTGGTGCATATGTGACCTATACGGAAACAAATATATTTTTTCCACCTAAATTGATGGGTTAGGAAGTGATGATTCCATGGGGATGGAACATATGTTTTTTGAACACTTTTCAAAATTGTCACAGATGTATCGAGATTAGGGGAGCCAATGGATTTCTAGTAAGAAATCAACATGATACAAGTCGAGGCTCCTTCATCAACCACTGTTCAGAATATGTTTTTACCCATCATTCACACTTTAATATGAAAGGGTACTTGATGGGATATCCTATGAGTAACTTGGGAAGAATCAAAAGTCATCAAAATTGACTCTGAGGGATCAACCCCACCTATGGAAGACAACAAGGATTTCCACTGTGTTGGGCTAATTTGGAGAACTTCAAGTGCAAACATGTTACATGGTGCATCGGTCAAGTCTTCCACAATACTATAGTTGTGGGAAACTTGTGTGTTAGTATTATGCATCGTACATCAAAGAACACCCTNGGGGGGGGGGGGGGGGGGGGGCGCGAAGCTGTGCATAAAAATATGTCTTCTCGATCTAAAGAGTTTCATCAGGATGGGATGAAGACGTTGGCTCATGTACAACAGGGATAGGTTAGAATGTGTCATAGTTCTTGGCTCACATTTGCAAGTTAACCATGTGGTCACACATGAAAATATAAGCATTCAAGGAAGACCCCTCATGGTGAGGGGTACCTTCCATGCCCCCTTTTAGAGGGGAAATATTTGTGGCAACCATGTTTTGTGGTTGAGGGAGAAAAGGATGGGTTAGGATGGCAGGCCGCTGGGGAGCTCGTTGTTGTGCCAAAAATCTATGGGCCTCATCCTTTTGAGGGAACTTGTGAGTAGGGTGGTCCTCCCCATGAATCGTGTAAGGAAACCAACTCTTTTTTTTTTCCTTAGTTCTTCCCTCTTGGGATTTTTGGGTGGGAGAAGTCCCTTTCTCATAATTGCAATTCTTTTTCTTGTTCCTCTTTTTCTTTCCTCTAGGTTGTTGAGGATTCTTCAGTTGCGTGGACTGCCCAAATTCATCTCATAGGTTTGAGGAGGTACCAAAACAATTTGAGTATTAGTTGCATAAGTTGATGGGTGTGACTTAATGGACATTTGACCCATCTAATCAACTAACTGGTTAATAGATGCATGTGAAACAAAACCAACCACACCATCAACATGGGGTCCTAGTTTTATTTTTTTTGGATCAGTCAATGACCGATGATCATCTGGGATGATATCATAAATGGTACCCAACTGTTAATAGATCAATTCCAAGTGTTTAACATGAAAAATGGCATGCTCCTCGATGGCCACCCTGACCATAGCTACTTCTCTGGCAATGGGTGGTAGGAGAGACTTTGTGAACCATTCCATAAGGAGCTTGTCTAGAATATGAGTCTTAGTCATCCTACGTCGTTGCCTCCACTCATGGATATGATCACAAATATGAGTGGAATTATATTGACACAGTGAATTCAAGATCTTTGTTCCTATTTCATATCAAATATGAAATTGCTAATTCATTAAGAACGCCATTGCTAGGTCGTTAAAGCTTCTAAAAGAACCACCTTTTAATTCAATGTACCATTTGGTGGCGGCTTCAGTCAGGGACCTATGGAAAAGATGCGGCTGCACACTATCATCTATCAATGAGTTGGATTAGCACCATAAGTGGTATGCCATGGTGTGTGTGGAGGGTGTTGACCACAATTTCGGTCAACAATTTTTAGCCGACAAAGTTTTTCCAAACTTCTCCTCATTCCATATTGCTTGTTGTTGAATCGAAAAATCACCATTAATTATATAGCCTACAAATGGTTGCAAGGCATACTAAAAACGTATTATGATAAATATAATTAGTAGGTGGAACCCCCTGAAATATAAATCAAGTGAAGAGTTTATTTTCAATTATTCCTAAGATGACAACACATGCATAAAAATTTCAAATGGATAATATATGTTATGGAATGCATGACAGTATTTTCATTTCCCCATATTGATTATGATGTCTTCTTTAACTTCATTATATGCATTATTATATATATATATATATATATACTCAGGCATTGCAATTTCATTATAATCCAAACATTTATTTAATGAAATCAATACCAATTGACAAGATTATGATAACATATTTGATTATATGGGTCGAAGATGAGAGCATTTGATTGTATTCAAATATATAACCATTTAAAATAAGATTTGGTTTGTTTCATATTATACTTACAAGACCAACCCCCCTCATTAGTCCACTTTCCAGGCACTATTCCATGAAATCCCAAATCATGCATAATTTAAATCTTCATCCCCCCACCCCATTGTATAAATAGATCATGGTTATAAAAAAGAATATGTATTGGAAATTTTTGCACATATGATTTGAAGCTTGGCTGGTATAATGCATAAATATTGTGGAAAGAGCAATAGCAAACTAATTATATATGGGTTATGAACATGCATCATACACTCCTATCATTTAATTTTATTTTTCATATATTTAAAACTATTTTTTCCTTGAACCTAATCAAATATATATATTCGTTAGATGGTGCATGGATACATTAAGGGAATTATTTATTTCTTTTATTATTTCACATGCACGCTCAATATTTAACAATGTATTAGTTATGATGCCTTTTTAAGATCATATAAAAATTTCATGCCCATACAACATGGGTAGTGCTTCATGATTGTAAAATTGTAGTAGATTATACTCTATGTTTAAGAAATTTATGAAGGGTATTATTGTTGATTGGGTCATGAATTTTAGAGTATGATTGTGGATAAGGGAACTAGATATCTCCTTGATCTTCAGAATAGTCGCCAGTCCTAAGACCTTAAGTGGTCAAAATCAATCAAATGAATCCTGGACTTGAGCGTTGATTATGTGTCTTGGAGGTCCTAACCTTGAAGGATAGGTTGGGCAGGTAGATTCCTTATATTATCTTATGTAATGTGGTTAATTGATTAATAGTGGTGTTGCATTTAGATTGACTGTGTAGTTATTAATGTATGTTGTGACGCATCTCACTTGTTCTAACAATTGTTTTAAAAAAATGATATATACCTCTTTTGTACTCACCCATTTGTTTTCGTAACAGAGGGGTCGTTACATATATCCTAGATGTTGTAGTCTTGAAGCTCCATCTCCATAACCTGCTTCCTGCACACAAAAGACAAGCAAACCTTTCTACCTCTCTACTTAGGATTATAAACTTAGATATAACTTTCTTCTAATAAGATATATAATAGAATGAATCAGATCTAAACACTTATGAGCTCAACATAGGATAGGCTCCTCTGTAGTTGGACATCGTAACAATATTATTCAATTCTTCCTCCTCTTTCCTAAGACTTTCCTTTTTTAAATAATTATTTTGAGGAGGTTTGTGAGAGCTTCTAGATCTTTCTATAGACCACTAGAGGCTCAAATGATGTCAATTCCTAGGCCCTTTCCACAAAGATACATATCATTCCTCTCCTATCACCTCATAACTCCCTAAATATAGAAGCTTTACAGAGCCTGTCTTGTTGACACACTAGTGACCAACGAGGGTCCTCACTTGTTGTGTACTAGGTGTCCCATGAGGATCTCCAAAAAGGGTCTAAACCTTAGGAAAAATATGTATTATGGATTATATCCTCTTATGGATTCCTCTTTGGCATATAGGGTGGAAATTAAGGCTATAAAATATGCCCCCTAATGTGTGAGGTTAGGAAATGAATGGATGGCGGAAATACATTACAATAAAATAGTATCCATGTGAGGTAGCGTGAGGAGAGAGTAAGGGAGTGTTGAAATTCAAAGGAGTCTTGCAATAAAACACCAAGGATGAGAGAATATATAGACCAATCCCCCAAGTAGACATACTCAGACTCTAAATGAGCATGGTTTCCAAACAATACACTGTGGATCCATGAAATGAAATGCTAGACCATGGCCACAAAAAAGTATATAGTGGATCCATGTCATCAATAAGATCATATCCATGAGACAATACAATGTGGATATACATCATGAACATAACCATAGCCACCAAAAAATACAATATGAATCAATGACACAACATATAGATATCATGAAGACAACGAGCATTGAGGAGAGTGCCCCTGAAGTATTCAAAGTACCGATATACAAGTGATATACTCCATTTCAACTTGGGAGGGGATTTTGTAAATGAATGATGCATCCCCAAACCTGACGTATTTGTCCCAAACCCCTATGGTATGAATCTACACATGCAAATAGATGAGCTGATGTCGAACATGGTAGACACTGTCTGATTATCGGTCATTGAGGTATATCTTTAATAGATGTGAGGGGACCCACCAATGATGAATATGGACCCCAAGGTACCTATTACAATATAACAAGTGTGAATAGAGGAGATAGTTTCAAACACTCATAGAATCAATTGATCAGGAGTCAATGATGTAGACCCACTATCGATCACAAGGAGGCCTGCCATTGATGACTGCAAGCTCCAAGGTACTAGTTGGTTTCTAGATCCCTCTCCTAGATAATGTGACGAATTCAATAGGAATAGATCCTTTGAAGGAGGGCCTTGATGTATCCCCCATCAATTGACATGAAACATACACCAATAGATGATATGAAGAGAGAGAATCACTAAGTACAACTAACATAGGGATGGATAACTAAAAAATTCAACAAAACAACAGATGGCTGACTTAGGCTTAAACGTCCCTTGAACATATAGTATCATACAATGGTGACTTGGAAGCAAGACAAAAGAGTTGAATAAATATAGTTCAAAAACGTAGGAGGCATTGAAGCACTCTCAATGATTACTAGAAGAGTAACCAATGAGACGAGTATCTCTGACTCATATTACTGGGATGACTCCTAGGTAAGCTAAAACCCAAATGTATGATGAGGAATAAAATAGTTTCCATGTTCAAAGGTGTTGGTTACTACTCTTATTTTATGTCTGAGTTTATTGACCTAGGGTTCATGTCTATTCAGGTTTCCAACAAAGCCTCTAAAACTATCGACCCTCCTGGTAAACTAGAAGGAAACACAACACACAAGATGCGCTACGTAGTCTCACCCGAGATAGATTTAATGGGTGGCTGTAAGACCCATGTGTTTATAGCTTAGGATTGAGTGTGAGATATGGGAGATAAATATTGAACCATTATTATAACTGTAATTGCAACTTACTGTCTGTTGGGCACTTTAATTGTCTAATTGAATAGAAAATCAAAGTGTTCAATATAAATTGTCAACCCAGGGAAGTCTATTATTTCAAGATAATTGTGCACAGTCTATGCTAGATTATGAAAACATATCCAATCTAATTGTAGTAGGGAAGTTTTAAAAAAACAACATTATCACTAACACAGTTGTGCTGATACAACTGGAGTTCTACATATTTGAAATCATAATTGCAATCTAAACTGATGAATGTATAAGAACCCTGGATTGCCTACTCTAATCTAACTTTCTAATATACTTTTGTAGGAAGAAGTTCTATACTATTTGAAGAAAGGAAATATACTTATTGCAAGAAGGTACTTCACACTTTTATTTCTCGAAAACAAAATTTTAACCTAATGTTATAACCCTAAATTGCACCATCCATGCTTACCTGGCACCAGGACAACTCATATCTCTTCCTTGCCAAATCCATGCTGAACAAACTCTTCAAAAACCTCTTAAATTAAATAA
>ML779573.1:433926-456837 GCA_009831015.1 Picea engelmannii
GTTGTGTCCAAAAGAAAATCTGTTGTGTCAACAGTCTGTCTGAGTTTCTTTATCTTTGAGAACAAAATCAGTTTGAGTTGCTCGAGTAACAACTCGTGAAGGAAACAAAGGTTCTTATTTGCAAGCTTCTGGTATACCAGCAACTGTTTTATGATGTTGAGATCTCCTCTGTTTTACTGATTTTTGTGTAGAAGTAAGTTCATGTTCAGTCTTGACTAAGACAGTTGTTGGTCCTTTAGCGACTGGAAATTTGACTACCTCATATCCTGCCTCAAAGTAAATGTTTCCGCACTCAAAGCACATGAGTTCTTTGTTTCTGTCCATAACAACTTTTGTCAGTGCTAGGATGTCCAAGTTTATCCCTTCTGGATTCTTCTATCGAGCAGCCTCCACCTCTTTTTTTAGGGTATTTAACTCTTCTTTGAGGTTATCATTCTCTTTTATTAGTGCAACGATTCTAGAATTTTCTGTATTCTTGATCTTTCTCTCTATTTGGGAAAACAATTGGGAAAGTGGCACATCCTCAACATGTTGTGTAGCTGGTTCTTGTGGAACAGTCTCGACATGGACAGTTGGTTCTTATATTACTATCTCTGGTGGGACAACCCTCTATGGAGCAGCTGGTTCTGGTGTAACAGTATCGACCTGGACAACTGGTTCTTGTGTAACAACAATATATGTCATGACTGGGCCCTGTGGAACAGTCACCACTTGGACAATTGGTTCATGTGGAACCATCCCTGCATCAACCATAGAGGATAGTGGATGAAGAATAACAATATCATGTTCCACATATTTCCATCCAATTGCAGCTTCGGCAGACCTGGTGGACTTGTTTCTTCTCCTGGGTAAAATAGAAACGAAAGCAGGGGTTTTATTATTTATTGTTGGAGGAGGAACTAGGCGTTATTCCTCAACCACACAAGGAGGATATTCTGGTATACTGGGGTCTGCGATGATCTGGACATCGTCAATGGATGTGTGATGCGCATAATCATCAGGCAGAGACAATGATTCTGCTGTGATTTGAGTACATTCATTTTGAAAGGAGAGAATAGTTTCCTAAAGTTTTGTGCATAAAATAAAACCCAGTATTCGTACCTCTATAGAATTCTCTGTCACAACATCTAGAGGGCTCTGATTTGTTGTTGATCCAATTTGGTCAAGGGATCTCCGAGGTTTTCCCTTGAATGGAAATTTTCTTTTCTGAGAAGATGCACTGGTAATGATAGTAGGCACTTGATTGGTTGTTGCAGCAATAGGAGGGTTCTGTGTGAATGTCGGTGCAAAGATAGAGGAGGTGAGTGGACTTGATGTTACAGTGGACCGTGTGGACCTTCCTCGCTTTTTAGGTAATGCAGAGATAGGAATAGGGGTGTTCTTTTTAGAGACAGGGTAGGTTGTCAATGATAGGTGTTGCAATGGACTGTGCTGACCTTGTTCTCTTTTTCGGTGATCCAGAGATAGGAGCAGGGGTTTTATTTTTAGAGACAGGGGGTAGGTTTTCAATGATAGGTGTTGTAGACAAGTGTTGTGACGCATGTTTTGATCGAGTGGTTGGCTGTTCATCTGTTTGTTCGACCAAAACTACAGGCTGTTGCAATGCAATTTCATTGAGGCTTGTCCGGCTAGTGCCAGGATGGCTTAGGGTTATGCGGTTTCTTTTCTCAGTCGTCTTACGGGTAGCAACAGTAGGGGTTTGGACTGTTATTTCAGTCGAGGGCAGAGGCTCAGGAAGAGGCCCATGGGTTGTGTTTTCAAGGATTGGTGCAATAATATCTGTATGTACAGAATGTGACTGGTCTGCTACAACAGGTAATGGGTTAACATAAATGCCCATACCTCTGTGAATTAATAGGCTGATGAGTCTGTGATTAGAAATGCAATTCTTGGGGTTGGATTTTTTTACAAAATGAGCCATGTTATGCAATGAATGGAGGAGAAAATAAGGAATGTTTATGAATTTCTGATGTCGCAGATGTGATAATAAGATGAAATCAAAAAAATAAACAACTTGGTATTGACCTTCATAGGTAATGTACCTTTTAAGAAATTCTGTGACTTTCCCCCATGGCTCTGGTAAGGAATTGACATATGCACCTCTGCCTTTGGTTTGAACTTGCTCAGTGTTGACGAGGAAACCCTTATGTGCTTCCGGAAGATGTGTTTTTCTATGAAACCATCAGTCTCCTATTCTTGGCAACCCTGTTACAACATCAATGCTTTCTTCTAACACTGGAATCCTTACCCCATTCACCATTGAATACCCTTCGGTAAGATTTTGACTAAACTCTAATACATCATCCTCAATAAACCCCTTCAACTTTTTAAAATATGATATCTAGCTGGCCTGGAGAAATATTTGGTAGGCCTCTGGGTGTAGCAACAAACTGTCCAGAGTTACAGGTTCATATCTCATAGCTGATCCTCTCATGATGTTGCTTGAGAGTCTAACAAGCACGTAGGAGGAGAAAATATCACCTAAATCAGAGACACAACAAGCTCAAACATGGTTTGCAGAAAGAATACAGTGTCTCAGTAAAAATAAGTGTGGGTGGAAAGGTGGTGGAGGTGTGTATAAAATTTGGTATGGACGGCTAGATTTACGTTTCCCCCCCAACTAAGAGGATTGGCTCCAGGTGCATCGATTTATGACAACCGATTAGTAAATAGGAAACCGTGCTTTTATATTTTCATTACTTTAACATGTAGGATTAATCATGTACCTCATATCTTACCGCACATAACGACCTATCGGAGTAACCACACTATCCAACCACCATCTGAGTTGCGCGGAATAGTTGACATGATGAAGGATCGTGAGAGAAATGAAAACTGGAGCAAAAACTGAGTCCTTACTGTAGTTATCCAACTGGAAATCACCGGATGTGAAGTCAAGTCATTATGAAGAAGCACTTTCGGATAGAGAGCATCAATATTGTCTAATCAGTGGTGCTGTGGCATGGAAATATTGGAGGGCTGGAGCAGCAGCATCGGCAAAAATGTGAAAAATAAAGAGTGAAGTGGCAAGAAAGAATAATAGCAATTAGTGTATTAGCAGTTTCTTTGGAAAAAATGGCGGAGGTAGGTGTAACTGCATGGAAATCGACAAATTTAGTGAAAAAGGGGTGTAACGGCATGGAAATCGGCCAATTTATCGAAAGAAGGTGTAACAGCATGGAAATTGGCCAATTTAGCCAAAAAAAGGGGTGTAACAGTATAGTAATTGGTCAAACGCTACATTACTGAGTTTCTAGGAAGTTTTTCAACTTCCATGAACTAATCGTTTGACTCATTTTGCGCTACTCAACCTTGCTTTTCATCAATCCACCTGCACACACATAACCGCCTGATACCTTTCAAAGATTTATTATCATAGTAAAGAAAATAAAGAAATTTCAACTAAAAACGGAGAAATGAAAATTTTGCTGAGGTTATTTATATACAAGGTTTGAGCAAAAGAAGTCCTAAAGTTCAGAAGGGGAAGGAGAAAGCTCCTTTCCATTTAAGAATTGATAACCTGTATCAACTGTACATCTAGTTTTGAATTCTGCCTTGGACAGTGGACGTTGATACAGACGCAAGCGATGACTATTTGCATGTAACTATGTATTGGATCCATCAATAGTAATCAACCAGACTGTCCCATTGGGAAAAACGATGTCTACCTCGTAAGGCCCTAGCCATTGTGTACACAACTTACCTTGAAATTATTTAAAGCGTGAATCATACAACAAAGCCTAATCTCCTTTCTGGAATAATTTCTTCTTGATGACTCAGTCATGCCATTTTGTTCTGTGTTGTTGAATCACTGTGGTTTGATGGATGGTGTCCAAACGCTTTTCATCAAGCTCGTTGAGCTACTACAGTCTGGCTTTCTATGCCATAGTCAAGTCAAGGTTGACTGCTGATGCAGTTCTTAAGGTTTTGATTTCAAATTCAATAGGGAAAACATGGATTTTTCCATATACCATCTCGTAAGGAGAAAAACCAGTTGTGCTCCTCCAAGTAGTTCGGTAAGCCCATAGAGCTTCATGCAATTTGTCAAACCAATCCCTACAATTTTCTCTCACTTTTTTAGTAAGAATGGCTTCGATAAATTTGTTGGTGCTTTCCACCTAGCCATTGCCTTGTGGATGGTATGGAGAAGCTATTCTATGTAAAACATGATATTTACTTAGTAGAGCTTCAAATTTATATGATGTGAAATGGGGTCCTCCATCAGTTACCAACTCTCTGGGAACACCAAACCTAACAAATATATCTTCAAACAAGAATGCTAAGATAACTTCTTCTGAGGCTTTGATAAGTGCTTTTGCCTCCACCCACTTAGTCATGTAATGTGTACAGAACAATATATAGACTTTCTGATTGGAAGGTAGGTGAATGGGTCCTACAAAATCCATTGCCCATCTCTCAAAAGGCTCTAACACTACCTGAGACTAGAGAGTCATCTCATCCCTATGAGTTGGATGACCCATGCATTGGCAACTATCACAAGCTTGGACATACTTCTTGGCATCTTGAAATATGTTGGGCCAAAAATAGCCCATCCTTAGAATTTTATGCCCAGTCCTTTTATCAACAAAATGACCCCCACAAGGGCCATCATGGAAAGATTTTAGAAGATCATAAACTTCATCATCCCTCACACATCTTCTAATTTCTTGGTCCAGGCCTGTGTAGAAGAGGTATCCTCCTATTCAACTATACCTAGCACTCTTTTGAATAATCTTCCTTCTTCCTCGAGGAGATAGATGTGGAGGTACCTTCCCTGCAACCAAATAATTAGGAATGTCTGCATACCAAGGTGAGTGAGTAGATACTGCAAACAAATGTTCATCAGGAAATGAATCATCTACAGGTGAATTATCATCATTTATAAGTAATCTTGAGAGAAAATCAACAACAACATTGTCTTTTCCTGGTCTATCCACTATAGTGATGTCAAATTCTTGCAGTAGTAACAACCATCTTGTCACTCAGGAATTAGTAATAGGTTTATTCATTATATATTTAATGGTTGTATGATTATTATGAATAAATGTGGGATAACCAGTTACATAATGCCTAAATTTATTGATTGCATAAACTACTGCCAAGAATTCTCTTTCAGTAACTGTGTAATTTAACTCAGTAGGAGCCATGTTCTTGCTGATATAGTAGATAGCGTAGGGTTATTTGTCCTCCTGTTTCCCTAGTACTGCACCAATTGCAGTTTCTGAGGCATTTGAAGAAATGTGAAAAGGCAAAGCCCAATTGGGCCCTCTCAAGATGGGAGCCGTGGACAATTTCTGTTTAAGATTTGCAAAAGACAATTCACAGTTGTCAGTCCAACGAAAGTCAACATCTTTTGTTAGTAGAAAAAACAATGGAGAGGCAAGTTTAGAGAAATTTTTAATGAATCTCCTGTAATACCCGACGTGCCCTAAAAATATTCTTACCTCTTTCTGAGTTGATGGAGTTGGAATTTCCAAAATTACCTGGATTTTGGCTAGATCTACCTGAATCCCTACATAAGAGATGAAGTGTCCCAACACTACCCCTTCATGCATCATCATATGGCACTTTTATGTACTTAAAGAAAGATGAGACTGTCTACATCTTTTGATCACTTTTTCCAGATTAGACAAAGCTTCTTTGAAATCAGTACCATAAGGTGTAAATTCATCCATGAATATTTCCATACAGTCATTCACCATATCAAAGAAAATACCAATCATAGCTCTCTGGAAAGTGACTGGTGCATTACACAATACAAATGGGAGAACATTGTAGGAAAATGTACCCCAAGGGATGGTAAAGGTGGTCTTATCTTGGTCCTGTGGGGCAATTTGTATCTGGTTATAGCCACTTAATCCATCTAGGAAAGAAAAGAATTTTTTTCTGTCTAGGTTGTCTAAAACTTGATCAATAAATGGCAGAGGGAAATGATCCTTCTACATGGCCTTATTCAGGGCTCTATATTCCACACACACTCTCCACTTACCATTATTTTTAGGAATAATAACCAACGGTGATACCCACTCGCTTTCTGATATAGAATAGATGAATCTAGCATTGAGAAGTTTCTAAAGTTCTTCCTTAAAAATTTATTTAAGGTTTGGGTTCATCCTCCTTTGCGGTTGGCAAATGGGTCAAAATTCTTATTTGATGTATATATGGTGGGTGCATAGTTCAGAGGGAATGCCTTTCATATCCATGTAATCCCAGGCAAATGCTTCTTTATGTTCAGTCAATAATTTCATCAATCGACGAGTTTCAATAGTGGAGAGATCAGGATTGATGTTCAAGGTTTTTCCAGGTTCAACTTCCAAAGCGATGCTCTTAGAACTGACTTTAGGAAATAATTCAGTTGTTGTTGTTTCATCATATGTTGTTACAGTGTTCACCGTTATAGTGGCTATAGTTATAGTTGAATCAATTTGATTGTCAGTGGTTTCTGAGAACATTTCCAAGTTCATTTCTTCTGGGGCCATAGGGTCAAAGACTCTGATCAACTAGTGGTGCGTGTTCTGTGTAACAGTAGAGGGGTCACAAATAAAGTAGTTGATTAACTCATCCTCTATCTCATCTTTGAAACTCGGGGCCTTTCCTATAATTAGCATAGGCAGAGCACTTCCATCCTCAGTGTCCATCCATAGAGAATTTTCAGGTTTTTCACTGGGTGTAGCATGAGGATATAGGGTAATTTTTTTTGTGTCATAACCATTAGAGATGGTCATGGAACCAGATATGCAGCCAATGAAAGCATTATCTATAGCTAACCATGGTCATCCCAGAATTAGAGGATGGCCTCCCAGACGGGATTTGGGTTGCAAAATGACAAAATCAACAGGATACTCCCATGATTCCACTGAAATGACTAAATCATCGATTACTCCTTTTGGTCTGACGGTAGAGCAATCAGCTAATTCTATAACAGTAGGAGCAGGTCGGATTTGTGTTCTAAGTTGCAACAACTACGTAGTTTCTATTGGCATGATGTTAATTTCTTCCCATAAGTCAACTAGTACATGTGGAATAGATGTCTGTCCAATTTTAACAGTTACTGTAGGGTATCCTAGGTCACCATATTTAATAGGTGGAGTTTTTCCTAGCATCAGATCAAAAAAATCCCCCACTACATGCACTGTGAGGGGATATTTAGGTTTTTGTCTAGGTTTTATGATACAGAGGTCCCTCACAATCTTGGCATAAATAGGGACATCCCTTATTGCTTGCAGTAGTGGAATATTAACGTCCAGATTTTGCAATTCTCCTAGGAGATTGAAAGATGGTGATTCCACAAGCTTGGTAATTTTCAATCTTTCAAGGAATGGTGGGTCTATTGATTCTATAATGGGTTGGTCAATTTCTTCTGTATCAGTAGATGGTCTCTTCCCTGATTCCTTATCTGATTCTGAAGATGGAGAATCTTCAATTATTGACTCAACTATTCTCCCTGATCTTAATTTTATTTCATCACAAGGCATAGGAGTAATAGATAAGGTTGGCACATTATGTATGTCTATGTTTTGAACGACCTTATTATTTGGGTTTGGGTTAGGTTGCACAGGCATCTGAGGTCATAAGGGAGGATTTTTTGGTGAGGCATTGGGAGGAAATTACAGTTGTTGCTGCTGGTACGGGGGTTGGAATTGTTGTTGATAGGGGTTCGGTTGGTGATGCATTTTATAACTGAGTTGTTGTTGAGGGCCTCTCCCGTATGGGTTCCATTTCCCATAGTGATTCTGTTGTTGGGGCATAGGTAACCATGCATTGGGATCCTGATAAGAGGGTGGCATTTGATTTGGAGGGGAGGCATTCATTTTGCCATATGGTAGCTGATTGTTCCAATAATTAAATGCTGGAGGAGAGAATTGAGAGTTCATACCTTGACCTATTGGCTTCCATTGTATTCTTTGTGTTATTAGATAGATAGCCTCTACTTCCTCATTAGTTGCCTTCATTGATGCTTTTACACATGGTAGAGAGGGACATTGGTTAGTGGCATGGTCTAATTCACAAATAAGGCATACCTGGACACTGTTCAGTGGGCACTCCCTTGGTGGATGTTTCTTTTTGAATTTCAGATAGAAAATGCACAATGATTTCTCTGATTCTGTTTGACCTGCAAAGTATCCATTTGTGAGGAAAAAGAGTTAATCATCTCTGTTTTGAAATTTTCTAACAGATTACCTATTTCTTCTCTTGTTGCTCCTCCATTGGCTGATTTCTGTACCCTTGAAAAAGTGGTATCCTTGGTAGCTGAATTATTCCTTGTAGATCCTCGAGAACATATTTTGCAGAGATCTACAATGTCCTCATAGGATTCCTTATATATATCTCCCTTGCCAAGCATATTCATCATATCTAAACAATCTTCTCTAACTCCTTTTAGCAAAATGGTTTTCAGAATGTCCTTACTCACATCTGGATGTCCAAACCTTTGTATATTATATTGGAGTCGCTCCACAAAGTCTTCAAGGGTCTCGCCCTCCTTCTATGACATATTTAATAGTTCCTCTCTTCATTCCCTTGTTCGAAAATAGTCTTGGTATTTTTTCAGGAAAAGCTGCCTCATTTGTACCCATGTTGAAATGTTTTCTCCTCCAAGGCTCATGAACCATCTTAATGCATTACCCTTTAATGTAGCTGGAAACAGTTTAAGCTTCTACACAGTGGTAGTGTAGTCATAGCTTCTACACAAAATGTCAAATTCAAATAGAAAATCATATGGATCTTTAGTAGATAATCCATGAAAATTTGGGAGAGTTGAGAGAGGTATGTTTTTCATAGGATCCATCCCTCATGTGGGAACATCATAAATAGGAAAAACCAGGGTAGAGATAGTATTTTCATTGTTTACCTGATCCTCGTTGTTCTGTGGATTCTCTTGGTGGAGCTCTTCTTCATTATCCCCTTGATTATCCATATGTTCTCTTTCCCTCCACTCAATTTGAACAACATCCCACTCTTCCTTAGTGACTATCTGACCGTTGATCTAATAAACAACTTCTTCTAGATTTTCCTTGTTCCAGGCTATACTTCCTTGATCTTCAATGTTCTCCAATGTTGCTTGCTGATTTTTTGGTGACAAATCTTCAGCTTTGACTTCAGCTTCAGCTTCATCCCTTGATGAGAACGATGTTTCGAGAAGGGGTATTTCTGCTGACTACGGATCACGTCTTCTTGGAGGATTTGCAGGGCAAAAAATGGATCTTGAAGAAGAATCTACTCTGGCTATAATCTCATCAACAATGGTTTGTCTTCCCAGTATGTTAGGATTTCTTCCTCTACGTCCTCTGGTACCTGCAAGGTTAGTATTTTGGGGGATTTGTTCTTGTGTTTCATGATACATGCAGACTATTCATTCATAATAAAGAAAACTAATGTGCTTACCAAAATCTATAATTATCTTCCTCGGAAACGACGCCAAAATGTTGGGCACTTTAATTGTTTAATTGAATAGAAAATCAAAGTGTTCAATATAAATTGTCAACCTAGGGAAGTCTGTTATTTCAAGATAATTGTGCACAGTCTATGCTAGATTATGAAAGCATCTCTAAATTAATTGTAGTAGGGAAGTTTTAAAAAAACAGCATTATCACTAACACAGTTGTGTTGATACAACTGGAGTTCTACAGATTTGAAATCATAATTGCAATCTAAACTGATGAATGTATAAGAACCCTGGATTGCCTACTCTAATATAAATTTCTAATTTACTTTTGCAAGAAGAAGTTCTATAGTATTTGTAGAAAGGAAATCTACTTATTGCAAGAAGGTACTTCACACTTTTATTTCTCGGAAACAAGATTTTAACCTAATGCAGAAAAAGGGAAAGCAGTTCTCCAGCAATGTTCAACAATCGACTTCTAATTCTCATGAGACAAGTTTATGTGCATCTAACAAGAAGGAACTAAACTGTAATAGCAGTTGTATTCTAGAAATGTCTAACAGTTAAATCATTCGCATTTAAAACAACTAATCTAGAATTCAAAATGGAGGGGAATCAATGAGGAAGGTGGGCCCTTTCCTTCTCACTGAATCTGCTCAAAGAAATAGGTTACAGTCTGCTAAAGGAATTCAATCCACTCTTTCATTCAATTGCCAAAAATGTCTATGTACAATAAGCGTTACTTTTCTTTCTCCAGTAAAAAAAATCCTTTTCATTACAAAAGCTCTGCTATTTAAAGTCAGATTCATTCARTAGAACATAAACAAAATAGTCTTGAGAATCCCCGATTCTCAAGTTGTTCGTTTGATATCATTAATACAAAATCTAKAACTCTCCTTGATCAACATCGTGAGCCAGCATATCTAATCAGTAGGTGTTGYAGCAGTCGTATAACAACAGGACTGGTGGCGTCTGTTGTAACAACTTCCAAGATTGACGGGMTTCTGTTACAGTAGTCGTGTAACATCTTCCAGGATTGGTGGCATCCATTGCAACAGTCATGTAACAACTTMTAATATTGGCGCATAGCTGTAACARCAACGAGTTTCTCGAAGTGGGTTGTTCTAAKAATTTTGATCATTAGTTAAATCATTTCATGGGTAAAATATGTGAACGTTACCAATCAAACATGCTAAGTAAATGAAAATATAAAAGTGAGATGAATAGTTCATACCTTGGGAAAAAGGGTCTTAGTACTCATTATAATAGTCATTTAGTTTAGGAATGAGAAGGTTGAATGGGAAAAATATGTAGTGAAAAAGGGACATTTCTGGGTCCTAACACTGTCATTTATGAATACGCAGAAAATATAACAACCCATTCATTAAACATAACAATAACTACTGAAATATGATAAATATATGCCTTCATTCATCACACAACACAGATGATACCATGGTTCACCCCCTCCTGGGCTATGTGCACAAAGATTTGGCTCTCAACTCTTTTATTATGGTATTTCCGCATCTACAACGTCCTGCGCTTACAACTTCTCCCAGTTAGGTAAGATATATAGGAGGTGGACTAGATCGCACCAGGCTCCATAGCCTGCGATCTAACCCTCAAGATCTACCTTCCTCCATCTTCTCTAGCTCAACAGATTATCCAAAATAGATCATACAACAAAAGATTACATATCGTAACGGCTCATACATTACTAAAACAACTCCTTCTACAATAACAATAATGATAATAATTCGAACCCCCTATGATACCTAAGTATCAATATTTATATGTTTTAGGCTCTTCAACCATTACAATACATTACCAAAAACCTAACCCTAACTTCATTAGGTCTTCCCTGCATGCGCATGTGTTGTTCCTCCTTCCAGATGTCACTTTCCTTGTGCATGCTTTCTTTCCCAAAATCGCCTTTCTTTTCCACCTCGTCTTGCCTCCAAAAAGCCCCCAACACTGACATCTGGCTCGTCCCGAGCCACCTAACCTTTGTGTTCTCCCTCGTTCTCCTTGCTGATCACTTGGAACTTTTCCTTAAGATCTGTTGCCTGTACCTAAGCCTGCACAGTCTTCTCCTTGAGTGTGTCCACTATATGGACTGCAATTTCATCACTGATCAATTCCATGCACTCTGCCTGGGTCTGTGCTATATGTGACTTGGCTTCCTTTGCTTGTGTCAGGACTTCTGCTACCTGTTCTTGCAACGGTTCCATTTGATCCTATTGCTCCTGTTTCTGGGTTTGTGCAGTAGTGAGCTCTGCCTAGAATTTCTTCATGTCCTGTACCCCTTTGACGTGTTCTGTAATTGGAATTATCTTATGCCTCTTCTTGAGTTTTTGGATCATTGCGTTGATCATTTATTCTTCCTTATCCCACTTTTGGACCCACTGATCCTCCTCTAATCTAGTCCAAAGTTGTGCTTCTTTATAAAACAAGTCAACTGCTATGTTGACATGCTGCTCTATCTCCTGCAGCTACATTGTTTCTTCCTATTTCCTTTTCTCCTTCACTACTGGTGGAGTGGCTGGTGTGAGATGTTCCCAGAGATTCTCTATATCCTTCTGACATTGATTGATTTCCTTCACAATCCGATCAATATTTTTTACTGATGTGATTTAATCTCTCTTCGCAGCCTGTGGAATCTTCTCGTAAGTTCCTTCCACTTTCTACTCCAATACTTTTATGCGCTCCCTTTCCTCCCGGGTCTCAGATTTAGCCTGCTCATAGACTATTTCCAGCGCGTCCCTCTTCTCTGTTGCTCGCTGCAATTTGACTAAGTATTTGTGTGCGTGATATTGTACCTCATGGTTTATGCTAACCTAGAACTTGTGGAGTGGCCTGGTCGACATCCATGTCAACACTAGTTGGATTTGGCTTAAGTCCTTCAAGGGTGTCAGTCCCACGATCTCGTCCATGCGCAACATATTGGGTGTGATGTGGAAAGTTGCATTCAAGTGTGGTAATGGGTGGAGTGGATCTCTCTCTTCTACTTCCATTCTTTCCTTTGTCTGTGGTGCTGATGACTCTAGTATCATGCTACTGTCTGCTGTGTGTGCTTTCCCTATTTTCTTGCGTAGCTGCCGCATATCTGCCAACTCCTCTTGAATCCTGTCTCTGTGGTGTGTAGCATGGTTGAATTCCTCGACTAGATAGTCCTGGACCATGCGGGCTATCATCTCTCCATAATCATCCATGATCATGTACTCTGGGGGTGTTCTTTGGGCCTTTGTTTTCTTGCATGCTCCTCCTATCTACATGGATGTCCTCTTATTCCCATCGCTTTCTTGGGGATTTGATGTGGTCCCTTGCGCGACCTCTACCTGCTTATGCGGCTCTTTGGCTAGTTGTGTATTCTCCTTCTTCCCCTTCTGGGTCCTTGCCTTCACTTTCCCTTCTTCTATCTTGTTTGTCTTTTTCTGGATCATCCTTCATTTCTTGGGAATTTGAATTTCCTGAGGCTGTGTTTCTCCTTGCCCTTCCTCTTCTTCTGTTGTCCTTTCCAAAAAATTTCGGGTGATGGATGGAATACTCCATTCATCTTCTTGGTCTTTGATTACCAAGTCCTTGTCTCCCTCTGTGATGCAGTAGTGCATCTGTAGCCACTGCTTATCAGGATCCCTCCATGTCTGTATCCACATTGTATGTCATGTGGCCTTGAAGTTGGCAATGTCTCTATACCATGTGACAACCTCTGGTTTGATCCTCTACAATCTAGAAATTGATTCTTGTAGGTCACATAGGTATCCTTCAAATGTGGACCCGTTCATCATTTTATGACTAGCATTCGACGTAGACCTCAATAGTAAGTATCTTGCTCCCTGGTTCAGTTTGGGTCTGGTACAAAAAGTTACATACCTGGGTTCCTTCCATCCCATAAAGGTTATTAGTGTGATCAACCATGAATAGTGAAACTATGTGCTAAGATCTTGTGCATCCTTGTTGGTCATCCAAGAACAAGTTCAAGAGGTATGGTGCCTAGCTCACTGTGGTTCCATCTGCACACTAAGCTGCAACTGCGACAACTCCAGTTGGAACTTCCTCCCTGCAACATTTTCTTAGCATCTTGCAGGCTAATATTTTTGCGCCCAATTGTGTCGTGACATCGTTGATCCTCTTGATTATGATCCCTATTGTCCCCTTGTCAGTGCCATACTTCTTCTTCATCTCTTCTACTAGTGCTTTCTCCCTGGATTTGTCATCCAGAAACTTCATGAGATCCATGCCCCGAGATGGAAATCCTATTATGTTGGCCATAAGCTTTGCATCTATGGAGACTAGCTTGTCCAACTAGATATCCCCTCCATGTGTGACTACTAATAGTTGTTTGACTCACGCAGTTGCATACTGGCCTCTGCCAAAATGTGGTAGGTCCAACCTACCTAAAATTCCTGTCTTCTCCAACCTTGTTTCCCATTGGAGTGGCTGACTAATCAGTTCCCCAAACAAATTTGATCCCACCGTCTCCATGTACACTCTCTTTGCAAGTTCCAGAAACTTGTCTTCGTCTCCTACATCATGATCCATGTATTTGAGATTCTCTATATGACCCAGTAGGTCTAGTCCTAACTGTACCCCATCTTGTATACACGATAGAACAATTTCTGTAGAATATTTCTTGCGAGGTCACCTGGGTATCTATATATTGTCTTTCTGTGGTGGTGGTGCCTGGCTCGAAGTTCCAGCAGATTCCGGTTGTTCCTCAGTATACCATTCCAACCAACCTGTGACATCTTCGACCGTTTCTTCTTGTGGGTGGTTTGATATGGTCGTTTGCGACTCGTCTAGCTCAAGTGTTGATTCCCGAATTGGTGTCGTTCCATTAAATCTCAGAGATGCTTCAACGTTCTTTGGTTGCGCCTCCTTCATGGTTTCTACGTCTTGGGTTTGTGGCTCCTGTACTTCTGCTGGTCTATCTATATTTGTGCCCTCGAGTGTTGGCTGTGGGATTTATTCCAGTATAGGTGTAGGGTTAACTAGTGAGGTTTCTAGGGATGGAATTTCGTCGACATTGATGATCTTCAACTACTGTTGTTCACCTTCTTCCATATGTACTCATGACCTGGTTTTAACTATGGTTGGTCTGGCAGTCTGGATTGCTTCTGCTTACTTTGGTGGTGCCATGGTAGTGAATGTCGGATGTTTTCCGAATGCAAATGGTCTCTGTGACCTATGTGAACTCACTCTGTGATTTTCAACCTCTATCACTCTCTTTTCATGAATAGACTGTTTTCTCCTGCATCCGTGTGTTGTATGGGTTTTCCATGAAGCTTGTTGAGGATGCTTCCTTAACTATGGGTTTAATGCACCTCCAAAAAATTTGTACTTTCCATTACTTCTTCTTTTTCGACTCCAGTTGGCGCGATTAATGTGGTGTCCCATCAGTCCTTTCCGGCCTTCAGTTCTGCCTAACGCTGTCTTGTTGTACTTATTTTGGCAAATTTCCTTTTCCCACTTGTTTCCCTTTGTACGTGATCGTTTTCCTTCTCCTTTCCTAAGTGTGCATGCCCTTTTTATCTCCGATGCACTGTGCCTTTTCTGGTTCTGTTTACAATTCTGTTTTTTTTTTTTTACTGCGCGGTGGGTGGTCGACTGTCCTTGTACAACTTCAGTCTTCTCCCATTGATCATCTGTATGAGTTCTACACCTGATAAGTATTTCAACTGTACAACTCCTCCATCTATGACATATTTACTTCATACGGTCTGAGCCAATGCATTCTTAGCTTTCCTAGGTGATGAAATGATTTGTTGTCATACATCAGTACGAGATCCCCTTCTTTGAAAGTTTTCTTCTTGATGTGCCTATCATGCCAAGGTATGCCAAGATTTGTCTCTTACTTTCTGAACTTTTTTGTGGAATCTTGCTAATATTCGATCCTCCTCCATGGTCATCAAATGATTTAGTCTCTCTTGTACTGTGCCTCATTCTGTCATATGTGTAATTGTTGCTACGCGCAATATTGGTACTAAAAATTCTAATGGCACTACTGCTTCTTGGCCATAGACCAGTTTAAATGGTGTGTGTCCTGTCAAATTTTTTCACATAGTCCTGTAGGCCCATAATACTGCTAGTATTTTGAGGTCCCAGTCATCCCTGTTGACATTACAGATCTTTGTCAGTATGTTCTCCAGGATTTTTTTAAATGCTTCCACTGTGCCATTTTCCTGTGGATGATATGGTGTGCTCTTATGATGATGGACTTCAAACTCTTTAGTTATAGCACTGATGGTGTTGTTTATGAAGTGCGTGCCTTAGTCGCTCATCAAAATTCTTGGGCACCCAAATCGAGTGATGACTTGTTCAAATAAAAAGTGCGTTGTTGTTTCTACGCTGCAATCCTTCATTGGTGTGGCTTCTGCCCATCTTGTTAGGTACTTTGTCACGATGATAATGTACCTAGCTCCTGTTATTTTTGCTGGTGGGTTGATTGGTCCCACAAAGTCTATTGCCCACTTATCGAATTCTTGTAATGTTACTTATGGTCGTAATGGCATCTCATCCCTTCTGTTGGGTTTGCCTACCCTTTGATAGAAATCGCATATTTGACAATACTCCTTCGAGTCTCTGTGAATCGTTGGCCACCATAGTCCCGTGCACAATACCTTCTGCGTGGTAGCTTTGCCTATGTAATGTACTACGACTATTCACTCATGGGTGTATGTTAAGACTCTTGGTATTTTGTGCTCTAACATGTACCTTCACAAGATTCTATCCTCGCCCATTTTGTATAAGTGTCCCACAATCAATTGATAGTTGGTAGCACAGACTACCATGTTTTTCTTTTGCGCGGTGCTATATTCTTGTGGCACAGTACCTATGCTCAAGTACTGAATGATATCTGTGAAGTGTTCATCAATGATCTGTACTGAAAATAACTATGCATATGGAAAGTTATCCTCTAAATTCATAGGTTCTTCTCCATTTGTGACTCTTCATAGGTGGTCAGGTCCTGCATTTAATTTTCCTGGTTTGACTATTACTTCAAAGTCAAATTCTTGAAATAGTGGTAACCAATGACAAATTCTCCCCCCCAACACTGACTTGTTGACTAGGTATTTCAGGGATGAGGGATTTTTGAACATCTCAAAGTGTTTCCCCAATAAATAATGTCTGAATTTTTGTAGTGCGTAGACCATATCTAGGCCTTCCCTTTCTGTAGTGTTATAGTTCTACTCTGATTTTGACAATTTTCTGCTTGCAAATGATATCGGCTGATCCAAGTCTCCCACTCATGGATGCACCAAGATAACTCTGAGTGCTATGGATGATGAATCTACATGGATGTGGAATGTCTTCACCCAATCTGGAAATACTAATATCGACGTAGTGACCATATTTTCCTTCAGTGTGTCCAGACTGTGTTGGAACTCGTCGTTCCACTGAAACTTTGTATCCTTTCTTAACAATGTTTCCATTGGGGCAGTAATCTGTGTGTACCCTTTGAGAAATTTTTTGTAGTATCATATGTGTCCCAATGTCGCTCTTAGTTGAAAAACTGTTTTTGGTGGTGGTAATTTAACAATTACTGCAATCTTTACGGGATCTACTAGTAAACCTTGTTTGCATACTATATGACCCAATAATATCCCAAACGATGTTTCGAATATGAATTTATTTATGTTTAGTGATATCTGGCACTACCTACATCTTTCTAACATCAGGTGTAATACTTCTACATGGTCTTTCAACAAATTGTAGACTGTCCGATCATCTAGGTATACTTCTAGGAACTGATGGATGAATTCCTTAAACACAAAAATGACTACTCTGGAAAAAATTGATGGTGCATTCTTCAATCCAAACGACATGACTGTGTATTGGTAGAATCCCCATTCTATCCCAAATGTGATCTTGTATCTATCTTCTTGTGTTATATTGATCTGATGGTAGCCTGAGAATCCATCAGTGAATGAGTAATCTTCATGTCCACCTACGTTCTCTAACACTTCGTCCGTGAATGGTGTAGGGAATGGGTCATGTAGGAATGCATCGTTCAACTTCCTCAAGTCGACACATATCCTTATCCCTCCTTGTTTCTTGTCCTGCACTACCATCGGGCTTATCCATTCTGATTCTTCGACCGGTTCTATGATTCCGTCTTTGATCATCCTGTCAATCTCAGCTTTGACTTTCTACTTATATATTGGGTTCAGTCTATATGGTCATTTTCTGATTGGTCTTGCTTCATGTCTGAGTGGTATCTTCATTTCTCCTAGCTCTCCGACTATCCCCTTAATCTCTTTAAATGTTGTGGGAAACAAGTCGATGTATTCATGCAATAAATCTATTATGCTTTCCACTATTTGTTCATCCTAGTAGTCTCCAATGCTATCCATTCTGGGCTGCTCAACTGTCTCACTATTGAATTTCTTTACTTGATCGGCGCGACAATATCTTCTGATTCTATAGGTGGTCCTTCGACTTCTCTTTCTCCTTCTACTTCTTCAATCTGAATATTGCGTGTATCGTCTTCATGTGGTGCTTCCTCTTACACATGGTAACATGACAAGGGTTCCTTAAATTCTTTTTTGTTTCGCTGTTGTTCTTCTGTGATCAGTTCAAATTTTGGTTCTTTGATGAATATCACTCTTATTTTTTTAAGTGTGACATCTTTGTTGGGGTTCTCATGCTAGAATGAGAAAGTGACTGTAAAATTATGTTACAATGCCATCCATGGTCACAGTTCCTTTGCGCAATTCCTGGTCTGTATACTAGTTCAATGATATGCTCTCAAGGGTGTGTATGAAATGATGAGGCCATTCCTCTGGGGGTGTTAATTTCCACAACATTCTACACTTCTCCAAGTGTTCCGTTGGTTCCCCCTATCCATCATATTTTTGTTGTTTTCTATTTGTTGTTTTGTGTCGAACTTTATGTGCAGTAACCACTTACATTGGTACTAATCTGTGTTTGTCTCTTTGTGTGCACCCCACCATCTTGCAGGTGTGGCCTTAAGTTCTAGGTCAAGTGATAATAGTCTCTGATTATCTAACACTATGTCTTCATACTGTGTCAAGAATGTTTCCAAATCGTTTATCCCATGGAAACTGGGTGGTTCCCTTATTTTTGTGCCTACCCATCTTATTGCATGGTCTATTCTTGCACATCTTCTCATGGAAAATTTGTGTAGCCTTTGTTGTCAGTTCTCTAAACTGGTATCTGAATCTGTTGCACATGAATTAATGCTCTACCAACTGAGTATCCATTCTATAGTTGGGTTTACATAATCCTCATCGTGCACAGTTGTTCTGTACAACTCATTGATTTCCTCTAAGTCTAGGCAAGTAGGTTCTACAAACCTCTCCCCTTCTGATGGTTCTAATGGCACGATGACCCTGTATTCGCCTGACTCAAATGTCATTTTCCTAGTCTTCAAGTTGATTATGGCCTGGTTTTCAAATGCCCAATCCAGACCAAGAAATATTGGATAAGGTGTGGTGCCATCCACTATTTCAATGACTTCAAAATATGCTTTAGTGCACACTCCATCTAGGTTTACTGTTACTCCTTTCAGTCTACCAATTGGTAGAACTTTGTGTTGGTTTGCTAGTTTCAATTGAACATGTGAATATCCTAATGTGGGCTGTCCCATGCATTTCCATGTCTTCTTTGGTAGTACATTAACTTTAGATCCTAGATCCAGTATGATATCACCCATGTTGAAATTCCCGATGTTGGCATTCAGTCTGAACTCCCTACTAGTTCTTCTCCTTGTATGTAGGTGATTGACATTTTTTGGTTCTAGTTTCTCTTCTGTCTCTATGCTATATTTTTCTAGTATGTTTTGTAATATTTTCATAGATGATGGATCATTTAATACTTTTACACATGATTGAAAAAAGTCTTTAATTGTACTTACTTGTCCCATGGGTTGCATTTTGTTGGTATGATCCAATAATGGAGGCATTTCATACTCCGGTGCTTCCTTGTTTTGCTGTGTAGTTGAAGTCAATGCCATGTCTTCCTTCTGAAATTCTTGTCTTTCTTCCTTAAATATCTCTTTCTCCTTTTGTGTGTCGAACTGTTTCCTTGGTTTGGTGTTCTTATTTACCCACTGTTTTTGTACTGGTTCTTGTCGAACTGTGTCGTTTCCTATTTTAGTTCCTCCGCGAGTAACTATATTGATGCCCCATCCTTCATCCCTTGCTTTGGATGAAATCCATTGGATATTCTGGTTTTTCTGGTTCCTCTTTTCCTGGATCTTTACTAATAGTGTCGGACATTCCTCCATATCATGGTCCGATGCACGACAGTACATACAAGTTGCTGGTGGAAGTGGAAATTCCCTTGCATAATGTCTCAGTTGTTGACAATTATGACATACCATTGGTCCTCTACCTTGTCTGAAACCTCCTCTTACTCACCCTCCACCTTTGTAGCTTGCTCGATATCCTCTCGGTGCGTTATACTAAGGTACCTAATTATACTGCGCAATATTGTACTGAGGCTGTGTCGTGTTGTACTGTGGTTGCGCGTTATTGTATGGTTGTTGTGCAGTATTATATTGTTGTTGCGCAGTGTTGTATGAAGCTGGAACTTGATTAAACTTTGGTACGGCTTGCCCCATCATCATTTCTGCCTGCACTCTGTATGCATGTGATGTCCTTTATCGCATCAACTCCATAGTTCTACAATCTTCTTCATCATGGCCCACTGACTTGCAAAAGGTGCAATATGATATCTTTGGGACTGTCTGGTATTTCTGCATCATCTTGTAGTGATAAGGGTCGTGACTTGGTTTCTTGCAGATTTCACACCTCAATCCTCCTGTAGGTAACAGATTTGGAATTCCTTCTTCCATATACTGCGTGAATGCTGGACATTCATTCTTGTGGTGTCCTTTCATCCTACATGTGGTACACCAAATGACTTCTTGTTTGTACTTGTTCTTATTCTGGTTCAGCTAAAACGTTAAGTTCTTCAGATCCTCCTTCAGTTATTCGATGGTTGGGTCTGTTTGCTGGTACTGGTTTTGTTCCAATTGCAAGGCTTCCCGTAGAGCCCCCTGCCTGCATCTGGAACTTTTGTTGTCGCAATGGATATTTTAAGTGTGGGAGTAGTGAATTGACAAACAAGTGCCGATGCTGCATATCGGTCATGAGATATTTTAACTTTCCCTTCATTCGCTTGAATCTCTGGTCAATCTCCCATACAGATTATCCTGGTTTCGGTCGAACTTTGATCATCTCGTTGATGTACTGATCCTTTGAAATTGGCTTCTGGAACTCATTTATCAGTAAATTCTTAATGTCTGCCAAGGTCCTTGTCATCCCAGGTGCATTGTTTGCGTCTAAACTCATGTACCAGTCTAGTGCACAGTCTCTTAGCGTAATAGCTAGCTGAACAAGTTTGGTATCTTCATCAGTGATCTTCTTTGCTTCCCAGATATTTACACAAATGAACAAGTGCCTCTTAGGGTCTTTTGTTGCTTCTCTTCAAAATTTGGGTAACCTGATGGTGGGATCGTGTCCTGCCATTTTGAATGCTGAACTACTACCTCCGCGCGGTGTAGATACCTAACTAGTGCTACCTAAACTGGCTCCTCTAGTTGTTGTTCCTTGTGTAGATGTACTTCCTGCTGTATGACTTATTCTGAACTTCGATTGTCTAAACTATGGTGTTCTCTTTGGTGTATTAGTCACACATGGGTTTATGGGTTCCACATTGACATTAATATGGATAGGATTGTTGCCTTCTCTTCCCACTCTTGGATCTCTCATCTTCCTCTCATATGTTTCATGTAGGATTTCCTCAATCTGATCCACAACCCGAAGATCCTCTACCTCTTCCTCATCACTCACCAAACCTTCCCTCACAGCTACGACTCTCTTCTTGGTATTCACCTTGTATTGGTAGGGTACTCTGCTACGCATCTTTCCAGCTGTCTCCATGATCTGCTTGATCTGGTCGTCATCCATCATGATTGGGTCCAAGGGTTCCTCCTTCTTGCCCTTATCCTTTCCTCCTTCCATTTATCCTTTCTCTGTTAGTGCTTCCCCCCTTCCCCCATGCATGCATGGAAGTTTAGTTGTCTGACTCCATTGTCATTACACCTTTGTTATATAGAAATACCTTAATCGAAGTATACAGTTATTGAATGTACCTTCCTCTAGGTCTGCGTAGAAACTCTTGCTCCGCTACGCTGTATGAATTCGTGGTGTCATATGGAAACTCTGTTATGAAGCCTATGTAACAACCTTGGTTAAATAGATGCATAGGGATTATTAATTATAATTAATTTGATAATCTAACTGTCCTAATATGTTTAGTTAAACAATAATTATTTCTTAATAATATTAATTAATTAATTGTTTATTAATTACTTGTTCATATCTGTCAATGATTAATTAATTAATTAATTGACTCGTTAATTATTTGAGTAATGAATTAAAGGGGTTAATAATTTTAATTTATTTTATTAAATACTTTACGTAAGAAGGGGCGGATGAAGCATTAAATTAAAGAAATTAAAGAAGGGGGATAAGGTAATAAAGAAGGAGATAAGGAAATTAAAGAAGGGGGATAAGGTAATAAAGGAGGAGATAAGGAAATTAATGAGGGGGAGGAGAGTCGGTAAAGGGGAAGATATGACGGGGGAAGAGTCCTACGAGAGGGGAGGAAGAGAATAAGGGGAAGGAAGAATTATGGGAGAGGAGGGACTATAGTTTTGTTTTTATTTATTTATTTTTTCTGGTTTTGTTGTTGGGTTCTGCAGTTTTGGTGAACCATCACAGGGGGCACCGGGTTGCTGGGGGTTTTGGGCATGGGAGCTCGGATTCCTTTCGGTTTCTTGGAGCTAGGGAGCCGGACAAGCTGCTCCTAGCTAGCTGGGAGGTTAGTCGGTTTGGGCAGAGTTGGGTCAGTGCATCAGGCTAGGCAAGGCAACAGGGAAAGGACAACCATATCGGTGGGAATTAACATCAGAAGAAGGTATTTTATTTATGAATTGCTGAGTTATTTTCATGCTGTAGATAAATTTTAATTTCTGCTGAATAATTATGCTTATATGATGGTGAATGAATTATTTATGTATGAGAAAGGAATTATATTTTTAATTGTATGAAATTTTGGGATTTAATTAAGTATGGTCTCTACACATGGTATCATAGCCCTGGTTCAAAATTTGGAGCCAAGGGCCTACCTACCCACCCATAATTTAAACACTTATGTTTAGCTATGGTGAAACCCTGAAACCCTTAATTTGATGAAAAATCCAAGCTCCAGCTCCAATCCCACCTAACCTGCAAGCCAAGCCCAAATTTGTTTTGTTAGATACAGATATATATATGTAAACAATACACACATTGAAAATATAAATGGTATAATAATATACTAATTGAAGTGTTAAAAATAAATTTTAACACTTGCTTCGAATATACAAACCTATGTAAACGAATATATTTATATACATAGTCAAGGAATTTCTAAAACAGATTTATAAATAAACTTTTTTGTATATATATATATATATATATATATATATATATATTTTTTTTTTTTTTTTTTTTTTT
>ML779573.1:500044-510097 GCA_009831015.1 Picea engelmannii
TTGACCTCGCAGGGAAGTGTACAGAAGGCCTACAAATGAACTGGGTGAAGTACCTAGTTAACTAGTTGGAACTAGATTATCGAGAAGCACAAGATTAGGTTTATGAATTTCATTTCAGCTGGCTCCTGGTCCTCATTGCATTTGTTTCCTGGGAGATTCTGGAAGGAGCGACCTTCCCAGACATCGAGCCCTTTGAACCGCTTGTCGTGAAGTTTGCTACCCTGTGGTATTCAATTGATATGAACAAACAGTGGTAGTCGAATGTTGTGTTTCATACATACTACCTCCAACTAAAGCAATCCATCAAATTCAAGCCTCACATGACTCCAAAAACCTTACAAAGGTTTCGACCCCTAATGAAGTTCAGCGTAGATCGACACTTCATCTACATTACAACGTGAGAAGATGAAGATAAAGAGAAGCTCCAGTCATATTATCAGCTTACAAAAGAAGACCTTGAAGAAATCAATAAGGAATGGTCCGCTGACCTCCTTATCCCCGCCAACCCCATAGAGATATCTGATCTTGACAGCCCAGAGGACACTCATAAAGAAAAAAATACACCCAGAACTAGTAGGAAGAAGAAGACTGAGGAGGTCCAAAACTTAAGCAGCACCTCAGGAAAGACTCCTTCAATGTCACCTAACCAAGGGGGCGATGATGAAGTAGAAGCTAAACAGAAGCCCAACAAAGTAACACCACCCAGAGACGAGGTTGACCCCTTGAAGAAGAGGAAGGTTTCCCCCCCGAAACCTTCTTCCTGAAAAAAATTGAAAGCCACCATGACCAAGAAGCAGACTTTCCTCACCTCTAATGATTTTGACTTCATCATAGCATCCCTGAACGATGCCTCACTCGAAATAACAGAGAAACAAGCAGCCAAGTAGGAATAAATGTATGATAGGATTGAAGTCTAACTCTAAGGGGTACAACAGGCCATTCAGTCCAACCGTGCAATCTCCACTGTGCCTTTTCCATCGGGAGAACCATAGTTGGGAGATGTGCCAGCCCAACTCCATTGACTAGCTGAGACAGTCGAAGCTTGCCTTCGACGAGCACAAGAGGAAACAGACCAAGACACCCAGGCTTTGACGCAAATACAAGGAGTACTTGTAAAGCAACGTCAAGTTGTAGAACAGGAAAAGATTGCTCTCCAAGTGAAGTTCGATGAAGAAAAAGCACAGATGTAGAAAGGAAAAGAAAAGTTTCTCACAGAACAACTTGAAGTGAAAGAAGCGGCCAGCAGAGAACTTCGCTCTGTGACAGTCGTAGAAATAAAGGTAGAGGATCGAGTCACGCAGCAAGTAGAGCAACTCGCAAAAGCTATCCAGTAGATACAACAATGCATAGTATACTTAGAGCTCTGCGTAGTACCTGATACTCCACAGGATGTAAGGGATCAAAGAGAAACAACTGCTCGAAGCGTAGTTGAGAGAATAAAATCCCTTTCTATGGAATGTAAGCAACTTATTGATCACAGTGCCTAGACTTATGAGAAACTCACCGAGAATCCAGAACTGAAGGCACTAGAGTCACAGCTCTAAGAGGTGAAGTATCAAGCTGAAACAATACAAGCACAATTGAAGACCCTATCAGCTGTGGAAAGAATGAAGCACTCCCAAGAGAAACACACCGCCCAACAATAGATCCACACTATCCAGAGTAGAGTTATGGAAGTAACTCAAAGGCTCCAACCTATACAAATAAGGCCTACCAATTATTCACAGAGGTTGAAGGCCGATGAGAAGAACTCGAGCAGGTTGTCACCACAACTAAACAACACCTGGCAGGACCTGTGAATGAGGTAGTCATCCAAGAGTTCGCTAAACAGGCGACCATAGAAAAGCAACAGGTCGAAGCAGCTCGAGCCAAGCTCTAGGCTTTTGAAGAAAAACTACCCAGATCAAAGTGACTCGGGATGAGTCACAGGTGAGTGTTGGCGGCCTATTGTCCCTTGACCAAGTTTTGGGATATCCTTGGTCAATTTTGACCTATTTTTGGGACTTCGATAGCCTGTCGAAGGAGGAGTGCAAGATGAAGCAGAGATCGCATGATCTCGACCTTTTTTTGGGTCCTTTTTGGGATTTGGGATTATGCAACAGGTACGGGAATGTCGGCCCATGGGTTTACCCATGTTTAGGCCTATTTTGTAAAGTATAAATAGATGTCTAGGAAATGTAAGAAGAGAGTAGTTACGAATGGATAAGTGCTATATATATGTGATTGAAGGATTGTAAGTGCTATGTGCATACTATGTAAAGCTTGCAGAACTGAGTGAAAGTGATTGTAAGAAGGCTTAGTGTTGTATCCTAGCTCAGGGAAGGAGGATCTGGCAAGGTGCACGCAGATATCCTGTCCTATGTGGAGTAGGGTTTTGAGATTTGTGCATGTAACCAATTAACTGAAGATAATAAAGAAGAAGAGTTGGTGGACGTAGCCCCAGGGTGGAGGTGAACCATGTATATGTTGTGTTTCTCTGCTTTGTGCAATGTGGTGATGTGTTTATGTCTTTACTTGCTAAGTGCTATGATATAGATAGATATATTTGTTTATGATTTGTGTTAATGATGTATATGGATGTTAGATCTGACTTATGTGAATGTTCTTAGTGCTTGAATCTGTTAGATCTAATCTACTTCTCTATGATAAGTGATTAGATACATCAGATATGAATGAATGATGCAATGCTATGTTTTATCTGTGGAGTAGATAGTGGTTAAACATTGATGAACTGTTGGTGCTAAGTGCTCTATTAAGTATTACAATCACAAATCTATGTCCCAACTAAGGTTGCAGACACTTGAGTCTTGCAACCACCCCTGCCTCTACCTCAGGTGAGACTTCATCTGCTTCGCAGGTGTTGCCGAAAGGGCCAGTAGTTAGAGTTTTGTTGGTGCACTGTTGTAGCATCGAACCTTGGGTCTTCCCCTGTGCCAACAATGATCTTACTAATTAATGGTCAATTAAAATGCATGACAACCCTTTCATATCAATATATATATATGGGATGAGTCTTATTTTAAAAATCTTCATGAGGTTGATTAGGATATTGAATTGCATAATACTTTTTCAAATCGATTGTTTCAATTAAAAAAAGTCAAGGATCTCGATATTTGTATGCTTTCTCCTTTTGATATGTGAACATTTCTTTTCAATAATGATGATAATTTTCAAGGGAATTCCTGTATTTTTGAATCCTTTATATGAATCTTCCTTGTTTTATGGTGACGATATTTCAAATAGGAAGATTGAAACAAAGATACAATCATGTTTGATGAATCTATTGACCCTATTCAAACTCTTAACCTTATGTAACATCCCCACTATAATCCCCAATTTAATTAATGCTTATGTAGATATAATGTGTGGTTGCGACCAAAGCGATGTAATATGCAAATTGTATTTCTATGTTTTAGTAATAAAAATGTAATGCCAATTACTAAGGGGACATGGACAAGAGATGGGGGTTGAAATAATCCACAAGAGGGGGAATTGTCTAGGATAATGGCCAAGAGGGGTCCAAGGGGGGAATTACCAATGAATATTAATCCAACCCATTTTTCTAAATTTTTCTATTTGTATATGAACCTTCCAATTTTTGATTAAGTGTTCCCAAAGCCAATCATTTAATACATGTAAGAGGGTGGGTGTGAGTGGTCACATCCAAAATTTATTGGGCACATGGGGGTTGAGTAAAATCATCTTGGGGAAGAGTGTGAGTCAAGAAGGGAAAACAAAAGGGAGGAAATTTGTATGGGTTGGGACAAATTTTTTTACGTACTGAGTTTTGTGCATGATAAGCAAGTAAAGAGGAAGAAAATAGAGCTTGAAGCTAGTTTAGCCGTGGAGGGATAATTCTAGAGAAAGATGGAGCATATTGGAGCATTTTTGGAGCTAGAAACTGAAGAGCTAGATTGTTAGGCATGAAAAGTGAACTCCAAAGTGAGTTTCATAGTAACAACAAGTGTTTGTTTTTGTTTTATTGGTATTTTTCCTAGCAACAAGTTCACTTGAGTTCCCAACTAAGAGATTCCTAGATACTTGTGCCAGAGAGACCTTGATAAATGAATGTCATGTTCCTTGGGTTAATCCTAATAAACATATGACACGTCCCTTAGGTTATCCATGATAAATGAATGGTGCATTCCCTGGGTTGGACAGGTCAATAGGAAGAGAGCTGGTGGAAAATCAGGATATTTGTAGGAATATATCAATGGGTTGTTGATTTTATGAGTTGTGAGTGGACTGTGATAGACCACCCTCTTTTGTGGATTACTAGCCTCAACTCGAGGGTGACTAGCTGTTGATATTTGGGATAGTCAATATATGGTTGGGTGGAATGTTCATCCCAAGCAACTAGTTGCACAACTCTTGTTTAAAGATAAGTGTTTTGTCTTGTTGCTGAGTTATTTATGAAGATTTTTCTAGGTCCTAACAAGCTACCAACTAGGTTTGTCTTTGAACTCAAGTTGGCTCTAAGTTTCAACTGTCAAACAATGTTTTGCTATTTTTTTATAACAACAAACTGTTCAGGAACTTCATAGCTGTTTTGTTACGGTTACATAGGCATTTTAGGTTCTCTAGCATGTATTTTTAGTCACCAACAGAGTCACACGTGCATACCATAAAATATGTAACACACCTAGAGATCTTTACTGCTGAAATAATGTTGTTCTAAACACTAGCATACATGAAAATGAACACATGTATTTTTGGTCAACATGACCCTGGAGAAACCCCCCCTCCCCCCCCTCGGGGAAAACCAGTTTGGAATATGAGTGTATATGTGGAGAATTGAAGGTGGAATACAACAAGTACATGAAACAAATGAACCTGATACAATAACAACTTGTCTCAAGCTACAACACAAGTCCAAGAAGTAGTGGAGATGCGCCCTCCTCACAAGTTTCCCAATCCACTGAAATGAAGTACCCTTGCTCCCTGAAGCTCTGATGGAGAAACCCTTGCACACAACTCTGAATATGTGAGCTACGCCTCCAGTGAAAATGTCCTCATAGCAATCTTACCACTCCAAGACCTCCCTTCTATAAGTGCGCCCTCCTCCTCAAGTGTGACCTCCTCCAAGAAAGAACAAATCCCACAAATAAATGAGGGTCTAAGCCTCCATGATACCTCCATGAAAGGAGGCTCTCAAGATTTCCTCAACCATATCCACTGATGGGTGTTATATATGCACTAAAAACACACTAAAAACCCTCAATTAAATTGTCAACCCAGGGTAAGTAAACTTAGAGTTGTAGCAAAATATATGCCAAATGTAGAAGGGCTAGTAGTAGTATAGTCTAAGTAAGGAAGTGGCTATCTAAGTGTTAATCTATTCAAACAAACCTATCTAATGAGAAAACCCTACTAAACAAATTGAAACTATGTAACCTAAGTACTTTTGGGCCAAGGATCAATGGATAGTTCTAAGAAAGAAAGTAAAAACCCTATGTAAAGCAAACTAGTTCATAACAATGATCAAAAGCAACTATTAAACATAACAATAAGAAAATAACAAAAGAAAAATACTTTAACTTTCCAACCTACATTCAATGAATAACTATCCTATGAAAGCAAGTAAATAAACAAGAAAACAACTATTCTACTAAAGAAAATAAACAAGTAAGCAAAGACAACTAACTAACCTATTAAAGCAAGTAAGCAAATACAACTAACTAACCTATTAAAGAAAATAGACAAGTAAGCAAAACAACTAACTAACCTATTAAAGAAAATAAACAACTAACTACTCTAAGATAACTTCTACTGCAAGTAATCAAATTAAAAATTCTCATTGAACAACTATCTAGCCTAAGAGGCAAGTGGACTAAATTCTTAATTCAAAACCATTTCTAATTCATGAAAGGAAATCTATTTAATTGAGAGCAAAAAAAACTAGCAACTAGTCTTGAACCTATGATAAGCAAACTACTATCTAGTCTATCAAAGCAAAGACTATCTATCCTACAACAACAATTAAACTATCTTTTGAAACTATGAAAGAAAGAAATTATCTCTTTTGATCTACTAAAGCAAGAAACTATCTTTTCTGATCTATGAAAACATGAAACTATTCTTTTAACCTATGACAATTCAAATATAATGTTGGTGGTTGTGTGAATGTCTTCAGTGTCAGATAATATCTCGATATCACTTGACAACAAAGGATAATTCAAGTGGTATAAGCTCAACACTAATCTCAATAGCAAAGTGAAAGGTATGGATTAAACAATCCAATGAGAATTTAGCCATGACAACAACAATCATCAATTACCCTGCATATTTATTAACCATCAACAATATAACGAGATCATCATTGTACTTCTATAATATCTAAGAAAAACTAGATTCAACCATTAACTAAGAAATATAATTGCAATTTAATTCTATAAAGGAAATTACATAAAATGAAAACTATGTTATATCTATTCTAACAATTCAAATTGTAATAAGAAAATGCTTAAGAACATAAATTAAGACATGACATTAAAAAGTAAACTACCAAATGTATTAACAAACAACTAAGTAAGCAAAATCTATATAAAATTGAAATAAGCAATCTATCATTAAAAACTGAAATTAACTCTATCCATCCATCAAATCCTTGTCAAAGAAAACTCAAATTAAAACTCTGTTATATTCTATTTAAAACTCTGTTTTAAATTTGATTCTAAAATCATAAATAAAGACATAATCTAATATATAATTGCACATGGGGTTAGTCTAGGGATTTGCAAATCTGTTCCTAACTACAATATCAATGCATGCTAACACAATCCATCATACTAACCTACAAAAGAGATTCAAAGCAATTAAACTACAACAACAAACTAATTAACACAATAAAAATGCATGTACAGGAAATAAAGAGAACAACTAAATTATGAAATGCATAAATAACACAAAGAATAGTTACCAGACTGGTGGTGGGACCCCCATCAAGTCGTGGTCACTTTCTAAAAGCACACCACAAACTCAACAATTCGAATTCACCATGAAAACTCAAAAACATAGTTCTTGTATAATCTGGCAATGTAAAATAGCAAAACAAAGTAAAATCGTATTTCTATCTATCACACTGATGTTTCTACTGCTTAATAATCACTTGACCACCATAGTGGTATTTATAATGTTTACAGGCCAAGTGGTCGACCACAGGAGGGTCGAACCACTTCTAAATTCAACAATTTTCATTAATTGATGCCCTAACTGCTAAAACATAGCAAGCCAATAATCACCCTCTTGAACAACTAAAACTGAGTTGTTGGAAGTTCATTAGTTGGAGGGGGAAAGCACGAACAAAACCCACGTTCTTGATTTGCCCATCACTGACCGCCAATACCATAACCACCAAGACGCCCTCCATTTTTGTGCAATACGCAGTGTTGGATAGAGTGCCAGATCGGGTACCGAAACAAGTGCTGGAAGGAGTGCTAGAAGCAAAAACGTGGTGCGTTTTTGCCCTGTAACACCAAAAAACATGAATCAGATCCTTGGAAGCGTAAAAACATGATGACTTATACTCAACATAATCATTAAACATGAATCATACATACCCAGTGTCGATCATACTGTTTTATCATAAAATTCTTCAAAAAGCTCCTTCAAAATGTGAAAAACACATATGTACATTCGGCAAAACGTTTCTAATAACTGTCATAAATTGATAATATTTCGGGCCCAAAAGCCACCATCCTCTCCTCAATTCTCTCTCTCAAACTCTCCAAGTGAACATAAGAGTGAATGAGCCTCTCCTTTCCCTTTGCACCCCTCTTGAACCTCCATAAGGAAACCTAAAACTTGTATGGATGAGATCATCCCATCTCTTCTCCAATCAAAGGTTGAGATAATCCCATAATAATCCCTGTAATATCCCTTGACTGAACCTGATTGTAAATGTATTATAAATATACTTAAGATGGTGAGCTATTTTGACCTCATTTGGTAATGCACATCATGTGGCATAGTGCATGCATAAACTGTGCAGTAAAATGATGTAATATGCACATCGCAGGATACCACGCACAGTAACTAAGGTGCGCGCAGTATGGAGGACAATGAGCCTCATGTATATGATATGCATTGTGTTAAAATTACTAAAACAACTGAGAGGGGGGGGTGAATCAGTTGTATTTGAGCTTAAACAATTATGAGTCTATTAATCCATTATTAATCTTTCTTCATGTGATCATCAACAATATATAGCATATGGACAGTAAAAGTAAAGAGCATCAATCACACATAAAGTATACACAGAGACAGATTTTTCACAAGGAAACCCATAAAGGGAGAAAACCTCTTCTTCTTCGAAATGATAGGTAGTCTTTTAAGTTTTGTACATCATTTACAATTGAGCACCAACTCAATGTGAGGCTGCCACCTCTGTTTTACAAGCTGCAACTTGTTTGAGAGCACCAACTCTCTGGTTTTTCTAGAACCCACTAGAAGGAAGCACCAACTCCCTATATGTTCCAGCACCAACTGGATGGAAGCACCAACTTCCAATTACACAGGCTCCAACCTGCATAGCAGAGAACACTTGTTCTCCCTTGCACCACCCTGCCACCCTAGTTTCTCTGGCTATAACCAAATGGAAGCTACAACTTCCTATGTTCAAGCTCCCACTTGAACCTCTGAGGACAATAGTCCTCCCGAGCACCTCCCAACCTCCCTAATATATTAAAAAATTAATACACAGACAACTACATAGATAAATCAATTCTTACCACTCTTTCTCTGTTCTGTAAGTCTGATCTTCTACAAACTGTTTTGCAATTCTTCTCTTCCTCTGTCTGTTCAGCAAGTCTGCTCTGCATCAAATTTTTTCTGTCATTCTGCTCTGCTTCAACTTGCTCTGTTATTCTGCTCTGCTTCAACTTTCTCTTTTATTCTGTCCTGCGTTTTATCTCACTTTGCACACATGTTCAATTTCATCCTGCGCATCCTCTCATTTTTCCTTTCTTACAGTTTCATTCTTTTTCATCCAGAACAACCAACCCTTCACATTTTGTCTCATTTTTCTTTTATACACACCTCCCCGACGGTTCCACTTCGCATTTCCTTAGGC
Organism: Picea engelmannii; assembly: GCA_009831015.1. Taxonomy (NCBI): domain Eukaryota; kingdom Viridiplantae; phylum Streptophyta; class Pinopsida; order Pinales; family Pinaceae; genus Picea; species Picea engelmannii. The sequence goes on from ML779573.1 coordinate 509,115, forward strand.
AAAATAGGGACAACTGTCCTAGCAACTGAAACGCTAATTGATTCGCAATCAAATTTCGTTATGCTTAACAGATTCGTAACTGAGGAGTTAACTGTGAAAGAGAACAGTAACCCTCCAATCACATTCAAGTTTATCCGCACCGTTGGATGAACTTTATTGACATTGCCTATAAATAAAGTTTTGGCATTTTGGCAATCCTATGCTGAGTATCTCGACATTTCATTTCGCGATCTCCGAAGTTCCGATATAGAACTTGTCTGCACTAGCTCCTTCCCCAATATGACTATGGTCATAACCAAGCGCTTATGCAAAAAGCAATTTCGCGATTTCTCATTTCGTGAATTTTAACACTATGCTCCGTTGACCCAAAGTCAGCGAAATTTTGATTGCTTGCCACATGTCCTATGATTCCATGGTCCAGATCTGATCTTGACTTGATGGCTACGATTGAATCGTGATTTCGCATATCGAGAATTCGACATCCTTGATGTCCATTGTTTTTGTCACTTCAAATCCCCAATCCATGAAACTTCGTAAAGGGATCAACGGTCCAGATCACATCGTGAACCGACGATTGCAATTACATCGTGACTTCGCATATCGCGATTTCAAAATTCATGTTGCAATGTTTCTTTTGTCTCTCCATGTCGCGATTCGCGAAACTCCGATAAGATGTTGGATCAATGGTCCAGATCTGATCGTGATCTGACGGTTGTAATTACATCGTGACTTCGCATATCGTGATTTCAAAATTCATGTTGCTTGTTCTCTTTGCCTCTCCATGTTGCGATTCATGAAGATCTGATAAGGTGTGGGATCAACGGTCCTGATCAACACCTGATCTGACGTTTCAGATCATTTCGTGAATTTTGTTCACCCATTTCTCCTTGTTCTTTAAAGAGCGTGCAAGATCTCCTTGATCCAACGATGGTCGGGTCCTGCGCTTGGATCTAACGTCTAAGATCTGTCCTCCATATATGCGC
>ML779573.1:516034-527746 GCA_009831015.1 Picea engelmannii
CAACTTGTTTGAGAGCACCAAATCTCTGGTTTTTCTAGCACCCACTAGAAGGAAGCACTAACTCCCTATATGTTCCAGCACCAACTGGATGGAAGCACCAAATTCCAATTACACAGGCTCCAACCTGCATAGCAGAGAACACTTGTTCTCCCTTGCACCACCCTGCCACCCTAGTTTCTCTGGCTACAACCAGATGGAAGCTACAACTTCCTGTGTTCAAGCTCCCACTTGAACCTCTAAGGACAAAAGTCCTCCCGAGCACCTCCCAACCTCCCTAATATATTAAAAAATGAATACACAGACAACTACGCAGATAAATCAATTCATACCACTCTTTCTCTATTCTGTAAGTCTGATATTCTACAAACTATTCTGCAATTCTTCTCTTCCTCTGTCTGTTCAACAGGTCTGCTCTGGATCAAATTTTTTCTATCATTCTACTCTGCCTCAACTTGCTCTGTTATTCTACTCTGCTTCAACTTGCTCTATTATTATGCTCTGCTTCAACTTGCTTTGTTATTTTGTCCTGCGTTTTATCTCACTTTGCACACATGTTCAAGTTCATCCTGCACATCCTCTCATTTTTCCTTTCTTACAGTTTCATTCTTTTTCATCCAGAACAACCAACCCTTCACATTCTGTCTCATTTTTCTTTTATACACACCTCCCTGACGGTTCCGCTTCGCATTTCCTTAGGAAAAACAGGGACAATTGTCCTAGCAACTGAAACGCTAACTGATTCGCAATCATGATTCTGTTATGCTTAACAAATTCATAACTAAGGAGTTAAATGTGAGAGAGAACAATAACCCTCCAATCACATTCAATTTTATCCGCACCGTTGGATGAACTTTATTGACATTGCCTTTAAATCGAGTTTCGGCATTTCGACAATCCTGTGATGAGTATCTCGACATTTCATTTTGCGATATCCAAAGTTCCGATACAGAACTTGTCTACACTAGCTCCTTCCCCAATATGACTATGGTCATAACCAAGCGCTTATGCAAAAAGCACTTTCGTGATTTCTCATTTCGTGAATTTTAACACTATGCTCCGTTGACCCCAAGTCAGCGAAATTTTGATCGCTTGCCACATGTCCTATGATTCCATGGTCTAGATCCGATCTTGACACGATGGCTGTGATTGAATCGTGATTTCACATATCGCGAATTCGACATCCTTGATGTCCATTGTTTTTGTCACTTCAAATCCTCAATCCACGAAACTCCGTAAAAGGATCAATGGTCCAGATCACATCGTGATCTGACGGTTGCAATTACATCATGACTTCACATATCGCGATTTTGAAATTCATGTTGCAATGTTTCTTTTGTCTCTCCATGTCGCGATTCGAGAAACTCCGATAAGATGTTGGATCAACGGTCCAGATCTGATCGTGATCTGACGGTTGTAATTACATCGTGACTTCGCATATCACGATTTCAAAATTCATGTTTCTTTGTTCTCTTTGCCTCTCCATGTTGCGATTCATGAAGCTCCGATAAGGTGTGGGATCAACGGTCCTGATCAACACCTGATCTGACGGTTCAGAGCATTTCACGAATTTTGTTCACCCATTTCTCCTTGTTCTTTAAAGAGCGTGCAAGATCTCCTTGATCCAACGATGGTCGGGTCCTGTGCTTGGATCTAACGTCTGAGATCTGTCCTCCATATCTGCGTGCTCCTCTTGTCTAAATTGAGATTTGAAGACCCTCATTCTTTCGGGAATTTTGACTGAGATCCATTGATCAGAAATGTTTCTCAAACTTTACAGGCCTTCGATCATTCGATCAATGTTGCATTGCCTTCGATCATTCGATCTTCCTGAACTTATCTTATGTTTGCCTGTTGATTACAAACTTCATGTATGCATGCCATTTTCATTGTTGTACTTGCCATCAATGACAAGCATTCACTTTCTGTCGAATATTTGCCAACACATTATAGGCTGGTGAGCCGGTTATTATAAGTTGGGATGCTTATGTTTTGGTATTAGGCTGGAACGCCTATATGTCAAGGGCCAATGCGCCTACTTTGTACATGACTCATGATTAATATAAATACATCGCTGCATGTAGACCAACCATGATAAAAGAGATGGGGGACTGAAATTCACTAGTTAGGGAAAGGGAGGGCCAAAATTCAAGGGAATATTATATTAATATTCCTAAAACATAAAGTATGGATAATTGTTTTATCCTAAGTTCTAAAGTTGGAGACAAGGGGACAAAAGTAACTTCCGATATGACAAGTGTCAAGTTGGGGAAATGCATTCATATTGTAGGGGGGAATTAGTTCATTTGGGGGATTTTCCATAGGATTCCAGACCAGATCCTGACCATCATTCTCACCATCACTTTTCATGAAGAGTTCACAGTGATTCCTATGCACACTCAATTATCTAGTCAATGATTCCATGATCATTTTCACTCACGCATTTTTTTATCCTTGAGACAACCATTTCACCATTCTAGGAACCTGTTACCATACATATTTTTGGTTGGTGTACCTGGTTAGCTTGGAGCGGGATTGAAGAAGTGGGTTGTCGGGCCCATGAGTAGTTCTCTGAGCGAGAGAATTTATAGGGATTGATTCCTGAAGGTGCTAAACTGCATCTACAGTGCTTTGAGACTTCCTTTCTGGTCTGTTGTTGAAGCCTTGGAAGGGAAGTGGGGCACCCGAGGGATTGTTGAGCAGAGAAGGGGCACACTTCCTTGGGTGGGATAGGCATGTGGGGAATGAGAGGTTGTAGGTTGTTAGTTGAGTGAGCACCTGAGATAGAGTATTTCCTATTGTCCTTGAGCCTTAGCCTGGATAGGAACCCTTTACCCTAGGTGGAGTTCAGTCTCAGCTCAGGGGTGACTCACTGTTGAGAGTGATGAACAATGTATTCTATGGATGGGAGGTTTTTGGATGGTCTATAAGTAGTTGGTGACAGTCTTTCTAATATAAGTACCAATTGTATGATAAAATGATATGTTGCTTTGTTATTTACATGCCTGTGTTATGATTTTATCATATATGTGATTATGATTGCTTGTATTCTTATGGGTAATTTCTTGTAAATGTTGCATATCTATAGTTACTGTTATTTGAATATAAAATTTGTATGTTACCAAAAGAAAATTGTTGTTTATCTTTAAAGCTTCCGCAAGAGTGTTGTATGTATATGTTTTAGCTGCATGCAGTTTAAAGAGTAAATATAGGTGGCACAACTTAGTTGATTACTGGGAATGTTACCGACTAGTGTTAGAGCATGAGTGGTTGCTCTGGAGTGGTGCACTCTAGCCTGTGGTTGGCTGGGGGAACGTTACAAATTGGTATCAGAGATTCAGTTCAACACTGAGCTTGGATGGGTGAGAGGGGTGCACTTGAAGTGAATATTCACAGAAAACTAACTTCGAAGTGACCATAATTAGAGTCATGGAGTGTCCATGGAAAAGGTTGGCATACTGGCGCACGTGGTAAATTTTGGCACCACGCGGGAAAATGTTGGCATGCCAGTGTGCACGGTAAATTGTGGCACCACACGGAATATTATTATGTGTAGATGCATGTGCTGAATTTAGCCTTGCATGGTGAGCACATACATAGTAAGGTGCACATGGGGTGCACAAGTATTGCTTAACGCAAAGGAGTTTGGTTGGTACGTGCATAAGTATTAGTATAAGTTGTGTCGCGACAGTGTATTAAGTAGTGTGCGCAGATAATTGGGTGCGATGGAATATGTTGAACTTGAAATGATCCATGCATAGGATGAAAATGCATGTGGAATAATGGTGCATGGTATCAAAACTATGCATTGTGGGTATTGGCACATGACGCCGGAGTAGTGCACGTAAGTAGTCGGTGCGATGAAGAAGAAATGCATAGTAGATTTAGGTGCGTGGAAAGGAGTTTTACCTTGTGATATTGCTATGCACGTTAAATATAAATGGATAGGTCAAAGTTTAGTGCACGCGAAGTCGCTTGGAAGGTGATGATTTTGAGTTTAAATTGCATAATAATAAAAAAAAAAGAAACACACAACCGCATTGATGCATTAATTAATTAAAAATAATTTTGAACTTTAATTTCCTCCGACTTAGATAGATGAAAATAAAATATAAGATTACAAGAAAAAATTATTATAAAAGAGAACAAGATTCATAAAATCACCAGATAGAAATTGTAATAAAACAGTCTAAAATCTGTTTTTATATTTATATAATCATAATAATTACAAAATTACAAAAAGGGGATGACAACAGTTAGCCTGTTGAAAAAGGGTCATTTAAGAACATGCCTATCATCTCTGGTACTCTTTACGTCCGCTACCGACTGTTCAAAATTCACTAAGACATGCTTATTTTAGTTGAAGACTTACTTCAGCTTAGCGATCTCTGCCTTTAAATAAGAGTCTAACTAGATCGATTGATTCTCTCCAACACTTTCGATCGCTTCAGCTGTAGATTCCTCCTTCTTCTGTCGCTTGCTTCTTTTCTTCTTAGCAGTTGGCCTATTGATGACTAAATCCTTTATAGTGGGATTCAGTCTGGCTTCCAATCGCGAGTCTATAGCCGGCTCTGTGTGGAACTTAGTTTCTAAAATGTGCGCAAGGACTCTTTCCTCCTTACTTGCAGGAAAGTATAGCATGTTGCTCGAATAACCAGTCTCACTTGACTTAGCCTTGTCCATGTATCTCAGGTTGGGGATACCGAAATGTGTCTTTACAGAGAGAAGGAAGTCGAACAGTTTGGATATTACTTTGGTTATGGATACATAGATATCTTCATACTTGGGGAGTGGTAATTATAGAACTCCATTTATGAAGCGCAGATGGATTACATACAAGAGCGTTGGGTTGCCATGCTTGGCCAATCCATTTCGAATCATTAGCTTTTGAGTTCGTTACATGGCGGCATTCAGCTGACGTCACATGGTTGTGAAGTACTGAATGAGTGAAGTAGGGTGATCTGACTAGCCGTCGCCCGCTCCACAAGTGGTGGATTTGACATGTTGAGCAAGGATGATTTTAGGGGCTAAATTTCGCTCATGGAATAATTTTCCATGGTTTTTCCAAAAACGAGATTCGCTATTTTAAAAATGATTCACCCAAATTCTATAGGATAAAATTATTTTACCTTAACAATTGCCAAAATTTTATAAAAACTATATAAAATACTTAGAAATTTGAATATGTTTACAAAAATATCACCAAACATTTATAGTTGACATATGAAGGATTAGTAAGGTTCGCCAAGGTTTCTACATTTTAAAATAAATTTCCATCCTTAAAATCATCCCTGATGTTGAGACATGTGATACCGCATCTTGGAGAAAGTGGTTTCGGAAAATGACCTTCTTTCTCAAGTGTATCTCTTAAGGAACTACGTGTCTGTGTTTTTGAGACTTGGGTCTTATCTATAATTTCCACGGTGATAACACCAAGAAGTCGGGAGAGATAATTTTGATGTGTATATAGGATCAAAAGGTGCTTATTCTCATGAATTGTTGAAATTTAGCCTGATAAGTTTTGATGGCTACACATTTTGCAGAATTAACAACAACTCGATCAGATCAAACCAGCGCAGATTCCATAAGAATGGAATAAGAACAGGGGAATTACAGTCAACAAAATGAGAGCAGAGGGGTGGATGTCCATTTGGGCATGGAAGGAACGAACTCCAATGGACATGGAGAAGAAAGGAATGAAGATATGAATATGGATGAGACCATTAAGAATTTGCAGAAGGATGTCCAAAGCCATAAATCTGATAATAAAAGGCTTATGAAAGCCAAAGAGTAGTAGGATGACTTCAACATGAAGCTATTGGAGGGTTTGAATAGAATAGAAAATAAATTGGTTAAGGAGAGTGACTCAAGTAAATCTGAGAGTCACAAATCTTCAGAGGAGAAAGGAAACGTAAAAAGTGCTAGTAGACATCACCATCAATCCCAAAGGCATTCCAATAAGAGAGCAGACAACAACTCAAGTCTATCCCCTGTCAGCAGGTATAAGAGATCTGGGGTGGATGAGATGCGAGGAGAAATGAACAAAATAAAACCTCCTACATTTGATGGTGAGCACAAGAAGGATGAAGATGCAGAAACATGGTTGCTAGGCATGAGGAAATATTTTCAATTGCATAATTATTCTTCTCATGCAGAAGGCAAAATCCCTATCTATCAACTCAAAGGAAAGGCCTCCATGTGGTGGGATCAACTTATGCAGGTGCAACACATTGTAGAAAAAAGTGTTACTTGGAGGGAATTCAAGAATTATTTTGAGAAGAAGTACTTAACTAAAAGTTACTATGACAAGAAAATGAAAGAGTTCTTTGAACTTAAGCTTGGAAGTACGACCATAGATGAATATGAGAGAAGGTTTCTGGAACTACTGAAGTGTGTCTCTTTCATCAAGGATGAGACCGTCAAGATTCAAAGGTATTTAATTGATTTCCATCATTCATCAGTGAAAAAATACAATATGATGATCCCAAGACATTAGAAGATACCATAAGGAGAGTTAAATGCTTATATGATCAACAAAAAGAAAATCCATCTTTCCAAAAGGCTTGGGAAGACAATAATAAATTCAATATGGATCAAAGGAAGAAGGGAGCTAAGCCACCATTCTTCAGAAATAATCCACAAGGGCAGAAAACACATAAAGAACCTAGAGTGATTGACACAAGGAGTCAAGGGCCAAGACAACCACCTATGCAATGTTGAGGTTGTAAAGGGGACCATAGGTTCAGAGATTGTCCTCACAGAGGTTAAAAAAGTAGGTTTGTTCACAATTTACAACGAGATGAGACAGTAGAGGACATGGGCAGATATGTGCCAAGGATTTATGCATCCCTGGACAACAAGCAAGCAGAGTATCAGTCCCACATGATTGAAGTGGAAGGTATGATCAACAACCAAACCCTTGCTATTTTAATTAATTCAGGAGCTATTCATAGTTATATAGACCCTAAGATGGTGGAAAGTTTGAAATTGCCAAGAATCAAGCATGGGAAATCCTGGTTGGTAAAATTGGCTACAAGAGACAAAAGAAAATTTAATGAGATGGTTAAGTCATGCATCATATACATGAATGGACTGAACACCAAGACAAATTTAAACATCTTGCCTTTAGGTTCTTATGACTGTCTAATTGGGATGGATTGGTTGGACCAACATCACACTCTCTTGGATTGTCACAACAAAGCATTTACTTCTCTGGATGAGGAAGGGAAACTAAGGAAGGTACAAGGAATTCCCAGGGAAGTAACCATTAGAGAAATTTCAGCATTGCAGTTGAAGAAATGTTACAGAAAATGATGTCAAATATTTGCGGCTCATTTGGAAGAGACACCTAAATATAAGGTGCCAAATTTGGAAGATTATGCAGTCCTGGAAGATTTTGAGGATGTTTTCAAGGAGGTATCTGGACTACCCCCAAGGAGAGACATTGATTTCTCTATAAATTTGATGCCTGGAGAAGCGCCAGTATCAAAGACTCCTTATAGAATGAGTAAACTAGAATTGAAGGAGTTGCAAATACAGCTTGAAGAACTTCTGAAGAAGGGGTATATATGCCCAAGTGTGTCACCTTGAGGTGCCCCAATCTTGTTTGTGAGAAAGAAGGATGGAACACTAAGGTTGTGTATTGACTTCAGACAGTTGAATAAAGTGACTGTTAAGAACAAGTATCCTCTACCAAGGATTGATGACCTCTTTGATCAATTGAAGGATGCAAATATATTTTCAAAGATAGATATCAGATCAGGATACCATCAGGTAAGGATTAAAGAAGAAGATATTAGCAAGACCGCCTTCAGGACAAGGAATGGTCATTATGAGTTCACAGTGGTACCCTTTGGGTTGTCAAATGCACCAACTATTTTCATGTGCTTAATGAATGGTGTTTTTCGAGAGTATTTGGACAAGTTTGTCATTGTCTTTTTGGATGAAATTCTTATATATTCCAAGTCAGAGGAAGAGCATGAACATCATTTGAGGATGGTGTTGCAAGTATTAAGGGAACGTCAGTTATATGCCAAATTGAGCAAGTGCTCATTTTATCAAAAACAGATTCATTATTTGGGGCATATCATTTCAAAGGATGGGATAGTAGTGGATCCTGAGAAGATAGAGGCCATTAGAGAATGGTCATCACCGAAGAATGTGATAGAGTTGAGATCATTCATGGGTATTTTAGGTTACTAAAGAATATTTATTGAAGGATTCTCAAAGATTTCACATCTAATCACTTCCTTGCAAAGAAAGGGAGTGAAGTTTCAGTGGACATTGGATTGTGAGAGAAGTTTCAACACTTGAAACAATTATTGCCAAGTGATACAATATTAAGGATCATAGACCCAGAAGAAGACTTCATCATATGCATTGATGCATGTAATGAAGGACTTGGTGGAGTCCTCAATCAAAATGGGTTTGTCATATGTTACAAATCAAGGAAGTTGAAGGATCATGAAGAAAACTATGCCACTCACGATTTGGAGTTGGCAGCCATAGTGCATGCCTTGAGGAAATGGAGACACTACCTCATGGGAAAGAGGTTTGAGCTAAGAACATACCACAATGGTCTGAAATATTTAATTGATCAGCCAAATTTAAATGCTAGACAAAGTAGATGGTTATAATTTCTAAGCGAATATGATTTTGATATAAAGCATATCAAGGGGAAGAAGAACAAAGTGGCTGATGCACTCAGCAAGAAGGTGCATGAATTACATACTACAACCATTAGCATGTACCAAACTAATGTTAAAAGAAAAATTTTGGAGGCTGCTAATGCAGATCTACAGTACAGAGAATTGGTAGAAATGCTACAGCAGGGGAAGATACTTCGGAAGGTGGATGATTATAAGTTGGGAATAGATGGAATATTGTTGCGCAAGAACATGATTTTTGTTCCAAATGTCCAAGACTTGAAACATATGATTTTGCATGAAATGCATAATGTTCCTTATGCAGGGCACCCTGGATATCAGAAAACCGTGGCAGCGATCAAGAGCCATTACTTTTGGCCAGGTATGAAGAAATAGATCGTCGATTACATCGCTAGATTTATGGAATGCCAGAAAGTGAAAGCTGAGAATAGACACCTAGCAGGGTTGTTGCAACCTTTAACCATTCCTGAATGGAAGTGGGAAGTGGTGACAATGGATTTTATTACGGGATTGCCTAGAACAGGCAAGTTGCATGATTCGATCATGATGGTGGTGGACAAGCTTACGAAAGATGCCCATTTTATTCCACTGAAAACTACACACAAGGCAGCAGAGGTTGTTAATATTTTCATGAAGCAAGTGGCACGATTTCATGGGATTCCTAAAAAAATTGTGTCCGACAGAGACCCAAAATTCACCTCGAATTTATGGAAAGGATTGTTCAAAGGATTCAGAACAAATCTGAACTTTAGTACAACTTATCATCCTGAGTCTGATGGACAGACAAAAAGAGTGAACAGGGTGATAGAAGATATACTGAGAATGTATGTGATGGACAAACCATCGAAATGGGAAGACCACCTACACTTGGTAGAATTCGTGTACAACAATGGGTATCAGGCATTATTGAAGATGAGCCCATTTGAAGCACTTTACGACAGAAAGTGCAATACTCCATTGATGGGATAATCCAGCTGATAGGACAGTAGTTGGGCCAGAGTTGCTCAGGGATATGGAGGACCAGATGACAAAAATTAAGTAGAATTTAAAAGATGCCCAAGACAGATAGAAAATTTATGCCGATAAGAATAGAACCCACAGAGAATTCAAAGTGGGTGATCATGTTTTCTTGAAAGTGAAAGCTAATAGGAGTTCCCTAAAGTTGGGAAGCTGCGCCAAGTTGGCAGCTAGATTTTGTGGGCCTTTTGAAATCCTGGAGAGGATTGGTCCAGTTGCTTATATGATTGCATTTCCTACATCTATGTCTATTCATAATGTCTTCCATGTATCATTGCTAAAGAAATTTATACCCAATGCTAATCATGTTATTGATTGGAATGTGATTCAAGTGGAGCAAGAAGGTGCTTTTCAAGTGCATCCAGTGCGCATTTTGGATCGAAAAATCAAGCATCTCCAGAACCGAGCCATAGGGTTTGTAAAGGTTCAATGGACCTGGTACAGTCCTAAGGATGCTACTTGGGAGCATGAATATGCAATGCAGACAAAATACCCGCATCTTTTTGAAGATTTTTGAAAACTCTGTTATATATGGGTGTATGATGCACTGAGGATAGTGCATAAAAAAGGGGAGGGTATTGTAATATCCCTTGACCGAACCCAATTGTAAATGTAATATAAATATACTTAAGATGGTGAGCTATTTTGACCTCATTTGGTAATGCACATCATGTGGCATAGTGCGGGCATGAACTATGTAGTAAAATGATGTAATATGCACATCGCAAGATACCGCGCGTAGTAACTAAGGTGCGCGCAGTATGGAGGACAATGAGCCTCATGTATATGATATGTATTATAGGCCGGTGAGCCGGTTATTATAATATGGGATGCTTATATTTTTGTATTAGGCTGAAACACCTAGATGTCAAGGGCCAATGCGCCTACTTTGTACATGACTCATGATTAATATAAATACATCGTTGCACACAGACCGACCATGATAAAAGAGATGGGGGACTGAACTTCACCAGTTAAGGAAAGGGAGGGCCAAAAGTCAAGGGAATATTATATTAATATTCCTAAAACGTAAAGTATGGATAATTGTTTTATCCTAAGTTCTAAAGTTGGAGACCAGTGGAAAAAATTAACTTCCGATATGACAAGTGTCAAGTTGGGGACATGCATTCATATCGTAGGGGGGTCTTAGCTCATTTGGGGGATTTTTCATAGGATTCCAGACCAGAGCCTAACCATCATTCTCACCATCACTTTTCATGAAGAGTTCACAGTGATTCCTGTACACACTCAGTTATCCAGTCAATGATTCCATGACCATTTTCACTCACGCATTTTGTTATCCTTGAGACAACCATTTCACCATTCCAGGAACCTGTTCCCATACCCTTTTTTGGTTGGTGTGCCTATTTATCTTGGAGTGGGATTGAAGAAGCGGGTTGTCAGGCTCGTGAGCAGTTCTCTGAGTGAGAGAATTGTTGGGGATTGATTCCCGAAGGTGCTAAACTGCAGCTACAACACTTTGAGACTTTCAGTCCAGCCTGTTGTTGAAGCCCTGGAAGGGAAGTGGGGCAGCCGAGGGACTATTGATAAGAGAAGGGGAACACTTCCTTGGGTGGGATAGGCATGTTGAGAATGAGAGGCTGTAGGCTGTTAGTTGAGTGAGTACTTGAGATAGAGTCTTTCCTGTTGTCCTTGAGCCTTAGCCTGGATAGGAACCCTTTACCTTGGGTGGAGTTCAGTCCCAGATTGGGGGTGACTCACTGTTGAGAGTGATGAACAGTGCAATCTATGGCTGGGAGGTTCGTGGACGGTCTGTAAGCAATTGGTGACAATCTTTCTAAGATAAGTACCAATTGTATGATAAAATGATATGTTGCTTTGTTATTTACATGCCTATGTTACGATTTTATCATATATGTGATTATGATTGCTTATGTGCTTATGGGTAATTTCATGTTAATGATGCATATCTGTAGTTACTGTTATTTCAATATAAAAGTCATATGTTATAGAAAGAAAATTGTTGTTTTCTTTAAAGCTTCTGCAATAATGATGTATGTATATGTTTTAG
>ML779573.1:559869-571927 GCA_009831015.1 Picea engelmannii
TGTTCACAAAATTCATAAGGATGAAACAATTTAAGACATGGGAGCTAGAAGCATACCAAGGATTTATGCAACCTTGGACAACAAGCAAGATGAGTATCAATCCCCCATGATTAAAGTGGAAGGTAATATTGATAACCAACCCATAGCAATTTTGATTGATTATGGAGCTAGCCATAGTTACATAAATGCTAACATTGTTGAAATATTTCACTTGCAAAGAAGTAAGCATAATAAATCTTGATTAGTTCAGTTAGCCACGTTGGCCAAGAGGGAAATCAATGAGTTGGTTAAATATTGTCAAATAAACATGAATGGACTCAACACAAAGGTGGATGTAAACATCATACCATTGGTTTCATATGATTTTCTGATTGGCATGGATTGGTTGGAAAAACATCATGTTGTCCTAGATTGTTATAACAAGGAATTCACATGTCTTGATGAGGATGGGCATTAAGAAAATATTCAAGGCATTCCAAGAGCTGTAGCTGTTAGAGAGATTTCATCTATGCAGTTGAAGAAGAGCTTCAGAAAAGGATGTCAGATTTGTGCATCCCATATGGAAGAGGTAGCCAAAGATAAAGTGACAAGCATCGAAGACCATCTGGTCTTGAGGGATTTTGAAGATGTTTTTAGAGAAATTCTAGGATTTCCACCAAAGAGAGACATTTATTTATCTATTGATTTGGTGTCAAGAGCTACCCTAGTATCCAAGACACCATACATAATGGGCACACCATAATTAAAAGAGCTGCATATGCAACTTGAAGAGTTTTTAAAAAGGGGGTATATACGACCAAATGTGTCACCTTGTGGAGCCCTAGTTCTTTTTGTAAAGAAGAAGGATGGAACCTTGAGGATATGTGTTGATTTCAGACAACTTAATAAGGTCACCATAAAGAACAAATATCCTTTGCCATGAATTGATTATTTGTTTGATCAACTGAAGGGTTCAAGGATATTTTCCAAGATTGATTTGAGATCAGGATATCATCAAGTAAGGATAAAGGAAGAAGACATCAACAAGACATCGTTCAGAACAAGATATGGGCATTATGAATTCATGGTAGTGCCATTTGGACTATCAAATGCCCTAACAATATTTATGTGTTTGATGAAAAGAGTGTTCAAGGAGTACCTGGACAATTTTGTAATTGTTTTCCTAGATGATATCCTCATCTACTCTAAATCAAAAGAGGAACATGAGAAACATTTGAAAATGGTTTTTCAAGTTTTAAGAGAGCATAAATTGTATGCTAATCTAAGTAAGTGCATCTTTTATCAAAAGAAGATTCACTACTTGGGGCATATGATATCAACAAAATGGATATAAGTTTATCCTGAGAAGATAGAGGCCATTAGAGGATGGCCAACACAAAATAATGTAACAAAGGTCAGATCATTCATGGGTCTTTCCAGTTATTATCGAAGATTTATAAAAGGGTTTTCAAAGATTTCAAGTCCAACCACTTCTTTGCAAAATAAAGGAGTGAAATTTGAATGGACTTCCAAGTGTGAATAGAGTTTTCAGTAGTTGAAGGGAATATTGTCAAGTGCACCAATATTGAATATTGTAGATCCAAAGGAGGATTTTGTTGTATGCACCGATGCATGCAAGGAAGGGCTCGATGGATTTGTCATTCAAGGGGACCATGTGGTATGCTATGAATCCAGAAAATTAAAAGAGCATGAGAGGAATTATGCTACACATGACTTGGAGTTAGCAACGATTTTACATTCATTAAAAATGTGGAGGCATTACTTTATTGGTAAGAAATTCTATCTAAGGATAGACCACTATGGTTTGAAGCATTTGTTTGGACAACCAACACTAAATGCCAGACAAACTAGATGGTTGGAATTTTTGAGTGAGTATGACTTTGAAATTAATCATATAAGAGGCAAGGAAAATCAAGTGGTTTATGCACTTAGCAGGAGATCTCATGAAGTGCATATTGCAGCCATTAGCATGTACATGACATATTTGAAAGTTAAAATTTTTGCAGTAGCAAATTCAGATCATCACTATGTGAAAATAAAAGAAACATTACATCAAGGTAATTTTCAGCATAAATTTAATTATTATGAACTGAAAGAGGATGGAATTATCATGTACAAGGAAAAAGTGTATGTGATGAATTCTAGTGAGATGAAAAATATAGTTTCAAAGGAAATGCACAATGTGATATATGCAGGGTACCTAGGATATCAGAAAACAATTGCAGTAGTAAGAAGCCAATATTTTTGGCCATGAATGAAAAAGGAAGTGGCTAATTACATAGTCAAATGTCTAGAATGCCAAAAGGTAAAAACAAAACATAGGCATACAACATGTTTTCTACATCCATTTCCAATTCTGGAATGGAAGTGGGAAGTTGTCATGGTTGATTTTATTACAAAGCTGCCCAAAACAGTGAAGCAACATGATTCCCTCATGGTGGTGGTAGATAAATTGACTAAAGAAACATATTTTATTCCGGTAAATACTACACACAAAGAAACAAACATTGTAGAGATCTACATGAAAGAGGTTGCTAGGATACATGAAGTCCCTAAGGAAATAGTTTCAGACAGAGATCCAAAGTTCACTTCCAATTTTTGGAAGGGTTTGTTCAAAGGCTTTGGGACAAAATTAAATTTTAGTACAATGTATCATATAGAGTCAGATGGAAAAACAAAAAGGACTAATAGGATAATTGAGGACATGCTTAGAATGTGTGTCATGGATCCACCATCAAAATGGGAAGATTATATTCATTTAGTCGAATTTTCCTACAATAATGGGTATCGGGCCTCATTGAAAATGAGTCCATTTAAAGCATTGTATGGCAAAAAATTTAACACTCCAGTGAGTTGGGACAATCCAGCAGATAGAGCAGTTGTTGGGCTAGAATTGTTAAAGGAAATGGAAGAGAAGATGGTAAAGATAAAGTAGAATTTAAAGGTTGACCGTGATAGTTAGAAAAGATATGCAGACAAGAATAGAACGTTTAGATATTTTAAAGTGGGTGAACATGTGTTTTTAAAAGTGAAGGAAAAGAGAAGTTCATTAAGATTAGAAAGTTTCCTGAAGTTGGCAGCAAGATATTGTGGACCTTTTGAAATATTAGAAAAGATAGGGCCATTTGCATACATGTTAGCATTTCCTACATTCATGAGAGTGCATAATATATTTTGTGTGTCATTGTTAAAGAAGTATGTGTATGATCCTAACCACGTAATTGATTGGAATGTGATCCAGGTGGAGCACAAAGGGGATTTCCGGATGGAACCAATACACATCCTAGACTGAAAAGCCAAAGTGCTCATGAAAAAATCCATAAGGTTGGTAAAGATTCAATTGACCTACTACAGTCTTGAAGATGCTACATGGGAGCATGAAGAAAACATGCAGGCATAGTACCTGCAAATTATTTACAATTTTGAAGAAGACAGAATACATAAATACATTTTGAGCAACTAGAGTTCTGGAGCCACATCTCAGAGTCCTAGCCAACTACGTTGGGGAACTTGATAAATGAATGGTTCATTCCTTGGGTTATCCTTGATAAAAGAATGGTGCATCCCCTAGGTTAGCCCTGATAAATGAATGGTGCATTCCTTGGGTCGGTGAGTTAAGAGGAACATGAGATTATGGTTGGAAATGCCGCTGGAGTTGTAAAATTGTAGAATTTTATTTTCTAATTATTATGATGAAGAATTGCATATATGTATATTGACATAGAGTGCACCGAGGATGACACACAATTGTAAGGGAGGGGGAATGTAACATCCCCAATTTAATTAATGATTATGTAGGTATAATGTGTGGATGTGGCCAAAGCAATGTAATATGTGAATTGTATTTCTATATTTTAAAAATAAAAATGTGATGCCAACTGCTAAGGGGAAATGGACAAGAGATGGGGGATGAATTAATTTGAAATAGGGGGAAGTGTCTAGGATAATGGCCAAGAGGGGTCCAAGGGGGAATTACCCATGAATATTAATCCAACCCATTTTCCTAAAAAAAATTATTTGTATATGAACTTCCAATTTTTGTATATGAGGGTTGAGTACAATCAACTTGGGGAAGAGTGTGAGTCAATAAAGGCAAGCTAAAGGGAGGAAATTTGTATGGGTTGGGACAATATTTTTTACACACTAACATTTGTGCATGAGGAGAAAGCAAAGAGGAAGAAAAGAGATCTTGAAGCTAGTTCAACCATGGAGAGCGAATTCTAGAGAAAGTTGGATCATATTGGAGCATTTTTGAAGCTATAAATTGAAGAGCCAAGTTGTCAAGCCTGAAGAGTGAAGTCCTGAGTGAGTTGCACAGTAGAAACAAGTGCTTGCTATTGTTTTTCTGGTAGTTTTCCTAGTAGAAATTTCCCTTGAGTTCCCAGCTAAGAGATTACTAGCTACCTGTGCCAAAGAGACCCTGATAAATGAATGACACATTCCTAGGCTTAATCCTAATAAACGAATGGCACATCCCTTGGGTTATCCATAATAAATGAATGGTGCATTCCTTGGGTTGGACAGGTCAAGAGAAAGAGAGATAGTGGAAAATCGGGATAGTTGTAGGAAGATATCATTGGGTTGTTGATTTTATGAGTTGTGAGTGGACTGTGAGAGATCACCCTCTGTTGTGGATTACTACCCTCAGCTCGACGGTGACTAACTATTGAGATTTGGAACAATCAGTCTATGGCTGGATGGAACGTCAGTCCCAAGTAGATGGTTTCACAACTCTTGTTTAAAGATAAGTGTTTTATCTTGTTGCTAAGTTATTTACATGTATTCTTGTTGTGCATGAACTCTGTGTAAATGAGAATGATTTATATGATGCTATAATGAGTTGATTAGATGCATTTCATGTTGATTATTAGCATGATGTACATGCATCTATTTTATGGTTGCAGACAATAACTTGATCTATCTTAATTTGTGTATGGAAGCTACATCAAATCAGATAACTATAATGAATTTAATTAGTTAGCATACATTTCATTTTTATGAGTATTTTGTACTGTAATGTCCCTCGGTTGGGCTAGGGGACGTAATAGCTTAAGCCTAAAATATTTAATCCTATTGATGCTTTCAATGTAAGATGAAAATCTCATCTTGTTGGTTGGAACATTTTGAAGGATGGTAATCATTTCTTTTAGGTTTTGGTAGGTCTTTTTCCCTCGACATATGCATCCGTTGGTTGGCATGTCGGTAATATTTCCTTGCGCAAAGTCTTCCTAGTCATGAGTCTTGCATGTAAAACATATGATGTGTTCCTTTATGCCAAGTGTCATTCCACTTGAGTCCTAGGTTGTTGCATCCCTTTTCCATGTAAATAAATAAAAAGGACATATAAAAAATGTAAATAAACAAGACAATTTTTTTTAACAAGAAGGGTAGATTAGGTTTTTTGTTTGATTTACATTTATTTAGTTTATTTTCTCACTTTTTGCTCTATTTTTAGTTTTTCACTTTCTTTTTATTTTTGCCTTACAATTTTATGGTAAGATTTGATGGAGCAATGGTCAATGATTTTAAAGGTTATCTATATATTTGACTAACTAATTAACCAATTTCTTTGGTGGACAACAGGCTTGCAGGTGAACTAAGTTACCTTCTCTATGTGTCGAAATTCCTCGCTTTGTTAACCATATTCTCACTAAGTGAGAAGTCCTTTCTTACAACAATCATCATTCCTTTCCAAATATTATTTTCTTTCCCTCTCCATCCCCTCCATCTTGAGGTAGCTCTTGCATACACATCATGGATGCTCAATGTTATTCTTGAGTTTTTCCCTCAACACACATCCATGATATTTCATTCAACTTTGTAGTCTTTTGTCAAAGGTTTTAAGAGTTTTCTTGTTTGTTGTATTTTATACACAGGAACAAACTCCCTCATACATCCCACTTTCCACAAATTTCTCCACGAAGTCCCATTACATGTATCACTTAAATTTCCATTTCCTTCTCCCCATGTTGTATAATAAACAATGGTTACCTTCAATCATTTTGATCTTCAAGTCCCATACATTTCAGTGCATTTTTCTCCAAAAAACAGAGTTGTTGAAGCTTGCATGCCACTGTAAGTGACGCACATATGTTGGTTGGCATATTTTGACCAGTATTTTGGTCAACATTTTTTAGTCGACAAAGATTTTCCAGGATTCTCCTCATTCCATATTGCTTGTTGTTGAATCTGAAAATCACCATTAATTATATAGCCTGCAAATGGTTGCAAGGAATACTAAAACTTATTATGATAAATATAATTAGTAGGTGGGACCCCCTAAAAGAGAAAACAAGTGAAGATTTTATTTGCAATTCTTCCTAAGATGATAACACATGCGTAAAAAGTTCAAAAGGATAATATGCTTTATGAAATGCATGACAATATTTTCATTTCTCCATCTTGATTGTGAGGTCTTCTTTAACTTGGTTTCATACAATATTTAACGATTGATACTGGTATGAAAAATACATATTTTCAAAGGTATAAGATGTTTGTCACCGCATGGAATTTAAATTTAAGAACTTGTTCTATTGCAATACACACACACACACACACAAGCATTGAAGTTCCATTATAAGCCCAACATTTATTTAATTAAATCAATACCAATTGACAATATTATTACAACAATTTTGATTATATGGGTCGAATATGAGAGCATTTGATTATATTCAAAGATATAACCATTTAAAACAAGATTTGGTTTGTTTCGTATTATACTTACAGGACCAACCCCCCTCGTTATTCCACTTTCTGGGCATTATTCCATGAAATCCCAAATCATGCATTATTTAAATATTCATCCCCCCAATTGTATAAATAGATAATGGTTATTATTTATATATATATATATATATATATATATATATATATATATATATATATTGACAATTTTTGCACATATGGTTTGAATCTTGGTTGGTATAAGGCATAAATATTGCAGAAATAGTATGAGAAAACTAATTATATTTGGGTTATGAACATGCATCATACACTCCTATCATTTAATTTTATTTTTCATATATTACAAACCCCTTCATCTCTCCCAAATTCATTATTATTCCCATGTTCTAAGTCATTATTAGTTTGAGGATATATAAAGTATGTTTTGCAAAGATGCATAATTACAAGGGAATATTGAAATAAAACAAGAGATACAAAGGGGATTCCCACCTATTAATTATTATTTATCATTATTTAATAAATATGTCCTACTTAATTAAAATTATTTAGCCTTCTAACTAAAAGGTAGTTGAACTACTTGAACTACCTCATTTAAGAATAAAATGAGAAGGAAAAGAAGGAAAAAAAGAGGAAAATATTTGGAGAGACATTTGGAGCATAGTGAGGTTTTGTTCTTTAATTTATCATTCATCCTCCATTATTTTTAGTAAGGATTTGATGAAGTTGTTGGCAGTAGGGAATGTCTTACAAAGTGGCAAAAGGAGTCAAAGCAAGGTTGAGTTTGGATTGTATCTTTGAGGTAATCAATTTATTTGTTTAATTATGCTGTAATTTAAGTCTAATTTTTCAGTACTAATCAATTTGCTCTTATGTAGATGATTGCCTTGAATTTTACCAGCATTGATCCGTTAAAAATCCAACTTGATTTTATTCTTTGTCTTTATTTTGTGCTTGATGGTTCAATGTATGATGTAACATACCATCTTGGATAGTTAAAGACTAGAACTCTGATCCAAGTCTACGTAGAGGCTTGAAAGCTTCAACAAATTCAAGGAAATGTTTGGGGTTTCATTTAAAAATAAAGATTAAACTATTTTGGCTCTGAAAATACTTTCTTTTACTATTCTAAGTTTCACTTTCTTCATTTTCTTTCTTTCAATGTAAAGTTTTAAAAATACAAAAATACAAACCGCATAAATTCAGTCACTTTTTTAATTTTATGTATATAATCTTTTATTTGTTTCTTCTTATTAGTTTAATTTAATTTTTAACTAACTGTAACATTAAAAAAAAAAAAAAAAGATCAAAGCAATACTAACATGATCTTTACTTTAAACATTTCAATGTATTTTTATTTTTTATTTTAGTTTACTTGTTTTTACTTTTGGTTAACTATTTACAAGTTACAAGAAAATAAAGTAAATTTTAGAGTTTAAATATTAATCATTTTAGAGTTTCTTACTTTATAATTTTGGTTTTATATTTCATGCAAAAGAAAACATAAAAATTACAAAGGTTACAAAATATATAAAAATCAAATAATTGTAAAAAAATCATGCAATAAAGATTTCATTATTTTAACTTTAGGTTTTTCTTTCAACTTAGGATTTAGTTAGTTTAACTTTCTTTTTCAGTTTTGCACTTACACTATTCATTAAAATTTTGTTTAATTTAACATTTCATACAAAAACAAAATTCCAATAATATAAAGGCAAAATACAGAAAAATCAGATATCTTCAAAATACAAAGTTTGTCCATATATTTTTTTTAACTATTTAATTTTGTATTATTTATTTTACAATAACTTTAGTCTAATTTAATTCTCATGCACATAAAAAAAGTATAAAAATCATATAGTTGAAAAAACATATAATAATTTAATCTTTGAAAAATCATAAATAAGCATTCATGCTTAGAATTCTATGTTGTTAGGGTCTAATTTTCAATTTTAGGCTATATAATAGGGTGACCATTCCCGCCTTTTCTTGGTTTAGCCTACCAAGAGGTTTGAAATGTTGGTGTTGGGAACTCCCTAGTCTCTTGACATCAACAAAGGGTTCCTCTCTTGGCTTTTTGTTGAACTTGGAAATCTCTTATGGTAGTTTAGATGACGTTGTCGGCCACGTCGGGTCATCAACGATAGGGTCATTTGTCAATTGTGACAAATCGGGTATGTCTAATGTTGTGAGAAAAGGAAACGGTGCAAATGAAGACTAGGAGGGAGGTGAAGTCTCTTTTATACTGGATGGACCTTGTGATCCCTGTATATTTGTACTACTGGAAGGTTGAGGAGTCATTGGAGACTGAATGCCCCTAAGGGATGGTGGTACTTCTAGGAGCATGACTTCTCCTAGAACCAAATATGCCCCCAAGGGGGTTCCCCCTAGTGGGGAATGTGGACCCTCCAATAAAAATATTCCCAAATTTAGTCCCTGGGAACAAACCCCTAGTTTTGGATGTGTTGATAAAGGGAAATCCTCCCCACGAAAAAAAAAATTCCCCAAGGGATGTGCCACAAGGGAAGGGTGTGATGACGCATGGAAAGTTAAAACCTTCTGAAGTATTGCTGCCCCCAACCCAACTAGGGACAAACCCAAAACCACTAGACATATTCCACCCAAAATATTCACCCGTGCTTTATGATGTTGAGATGTGCATAGGAATATTGGTAGAGGTAGAAGGAGCTCCACTTCCCATGCTAAAACCAAAGCTTGGCCCCCCATTGGAAAATAATCCCAAAGTGGGCATAGATGTGGATGGGATGGGCATACAGACACTAGGTATACTAATGGATGAAAATGATGACACAATCGATGTCCCCTAGATCAAGGGACCAAAATAAAATGGTATGGATGGTGTAGGTCCAATGGAGCTAAGGGATGGAAATGTGGACATTACTCGGATGCTCCTAAGGGGATTTCTCACTATCCCACTTGGCAATAGGATTGTAGGCTCAGCTACACTAGACAAAACACTGGGTCCTGACATAGTTGGAGGATTGCTAAACAAAGAGAAAGGTTCACTGAAAATTTCCCTTACTTGGACAAATATAGGGGCATCTGGCTTAGTCAAAGGAAGATTAAAATTTGGTGGAGGACATTCCTCTACCACCTCCACTTTGACCAAACGATCTTGTCAAACAAAAGTTTAATCCCTTCAAATTATTCATCAATTATCTCACACTGCTTAATAAGTGGTTGTTCCTCCATAATGGGTTCAAGTCCTCATAATTGATGGGACCGACACAGTATCTCAACCACGGTGAATATACCATGTTAAAATCCCAACACAATTAAACCTAAGGCCAACCTAGACTCGGACTCAAAGAGAACACCCCTAATCAAATCTAGGCTAAAAACAAGAAAACCAATTGGCTAAGGGGCCTTCTGAAAACCAACCCTATGGGGGAGATGAAGTCCCCACAATACTGGCTAGAGAAGGTATGAGTAGTAGTTATGATGATCTATGTGAAACAACCCTAACTGATGCAAGTACCCTTTATTAAGGTGGGAACCCTACATAGGATTTGATACCATGAACAAACATCCACCCCAGGTACTACAAGCATGTCCCACCTACACTCACCTCTGTGGATCCCTATGAAAGGTCACTAAGGATACCACCTCACAATTAATGACCTAGCGAATAGTCGTAGGTCTGATTGCATCAATGACCTACCGAATTTGTTAACCAATGAAACCCCCGTATACTTAGCAATTGAAGTGGTATCACAAACACCAAAACAAGTAGAAAGGGGTAATCTCTCTACCTGCCTTAATGCGACCTCGTTCTTAACTCCTGTGTTAGAGGAGGCTCCCGACACATTGGTTGTGAGGATGGATTTAACACTCGTTAATGAATTCTAAGTTGATCCAGGTGGATATTGGTGGACACCCACCTATTCCACTAGCTCAAAGAACAATTTTCCATTTTGCAGGTTTTTTGTAGGTTTTATGGTCCCAAAATTCCAAGGTCATTTTGAGGCCCTAAATGATGTTTTTTTGGCTTGGAAGTTCCTAGAATTTAATAAATGTTAGATTCTAGGATGAACTATATATGTAATCCTCGGTCATACCTTTCCAATGGTGTATCAAGAACACTCCAAACAGAGATTGTATGCAAAAGTTACATCCTCGGGAAGTTGATGTATCAACTACCCCCATCAGGGTCCACAAACCTTTGGGCATTTCATCTCTCCGAGGTTAGGGTTCTGGATGTTTATGGTTTTGTCATTTATGTTTTATGTTAAGTATTCCTTTGGAGCCTCATTGTACTCATATTCTTTCAAATGAGTGTAGTGTTGATATTATGGTAGCTTCGGGAGGTATGAACCTCTATTGTGACCTTTGACAAGATTAGAATATTCTGGAAGGACGAAAAGAAATGAATGTAACCCTAGACGAGATGTCGGCTGAAGAAAGACAATTAATATGAATTAATTAGTACCCAGAAGGAGAAGTCGGCCCAGGCAAGTCTTCCAGGAGTACTATAAATACAGGGCGCCAGTCTCTCATTTGTAACATTCTCAGAATTGCAGAAGTCACTTGTGTGCACTGCAGTTTGGCAGTCTTGTGCACAAGTTTTGGGAAGGTGTTGCACCAGTTTTGGGTTGGACTATCTGATCAACTTTGGTTACTTTCTTGCTTGGTGCATTAGCCTTTCTTGGCTATTGGATTTCTACCAGGATTCTTCTCACTGTCAAGGTCAAGGTGCTCAGAGGGTGGCTTTAGCCTATGGTTGGGTGACAATAGTGATATTGTCAATGGTAAAATGAGCACATCCTTTCATATTCTAATAGGTTATGGTCCCACACCTCCTTCATTCAGTCTAAATGCTAGAAGGAAACATAGCCATTAGGATATTGAGCTCACTGAGGAACTGTCGCTAGGGTTACTAGCAGGAGAAACTTCCAAGACACTGTCGCTAGGGTTACTGGTAGGAGAAATTGAAGAAACCATAAATCTCATATCCGACACTGGTAGGAGAAATGTTTAGCGCACCTTTTGGCTCTCTCAGAAGAAATAAATGTCAGAGTTGAAGTTTTGGATCAAGGCATGACCAGCTACCAGTCAACCAAATACATGAGTGCAAAGATCATTCTTCTAAACTACTCGACACTCACTGGAACGATTGAAGATGACATGTGGATAATCGATAGTGGAACTTCTAGGCACATGATGGGAGATCAAGATAGAATCTCAAATCTAAATGAGAAGAAGACATCGTACAAGGTAGAGCTTGGAGATAAAAGTACTTACCCAGTCAAAGGATTTGGACAAGCCTCCGTCAAGTTGAAAACATGTAACAATGTTCACTTAAGAAATGTTTTATATGTACCTGGTTTAGAAAAGAATCTTGTATCCATATCTT
>ML779573.1:572588-583465 GCA_009831015.1 Picea engelmannii
AGACGTGACATTCAATGAAAATATGGATTTCAAGAAATCTATAGAAGAAACGATAGAAGAAGAAGAGAATGAAGAACCTATTGAAGAAAGCACAAAAAACCAAGATGACAAAAAAGAACAACCTGATCATCCTATGCAACCTTGTGAGACCATTGATTTAGACAACATACCTAATACCAGGAAACGACCATCTTGGCTTGAAGCTACTTTACAAGATGCAAAAAGACTTAAGGTTCTCGAAGGAACATTCAAAAAAAGTAAGAAGCCTAAAATATACCCAAGCTATGCAACATATATGATGAAGCTTTTAGATGAAGAACCTACCACATTCAAAGAAGCAATTCAAAAGGGACAATGGAAAGAAGTTATGATGAAAGAACACCAATCCATTATGAAAAATGATGTATGGGAAATCATACCTAGACCTAAAGAAAAATTAGTGGTAACTTCAAAATGGGTATACAAGATCAAACATGCAGTAGATGAAAGCGTGGATAAATACAAAGAAAGATTTGTTGCTAGAGGGTTCTCCCAGAAGGAGGGAGAAGACTATGAAAAAACATTTTCTCCAGTAGCTAGATATACTTCCATTAGAGCTATCATATCTCTTGTTGCTTCCATGGGATGGAACTTACATCAGATGGATGTAAAGACATCTTTCCTCAATGGAGAAATCGAAGAAGAAGTATATGTTGAACAACCTCAAGGGTTTGAGGTACATTCCAGAGACACGCATGTGTGCAGATTAAAGAAAGATTTATATGGACTCAAGCAAGCTCCAAGGGCTTGGTATGCCAGAATGGATAACTATCTAACGAGACTTGGTTTCTCCAAGATTCATGTAGATCCAAACCTTTACTAAAAATTCGTGGACAATGCACCTGTGATTCTACTATTATATGTTGATGATATATTCATAATAGGTGAAGAGTCTCTTATCATCCAATGCAAAAAGGAACTAGATTCTTAATTTGATATGAAAGATCTAGGTCTCATGCATTATTACTTGGGACTAGAAGTATGGCAGAAGCATGGTGAAGTATTCCTTGGTCAATGAAAGTGTGTAATAAAGATCCTTTAGAAGTTTGGAATGATGGATTTCAAATCCATGGATAATCCTATGACTACGGATATAAGAAAAGTAAAAGATCCAGATTTTGATCCAGTAGATCCATCACTATATCGACAGTTGATTGGGTCATTGATGTATTTGGTAAATACTTGACCAGACATTTGCTTTGCAGTGAATACACTAAGCCATTTCCAGGTGGAACCTAGACATGAACATTGGATAGCTGCAAAGCATGTCCTATACATATTCGTGGGACAATAAACTATGGCTTAAGATATACCTCATCCAGTGATATACAACTTCATGGATTTACAGATTCAGATTGGGCAGGAAGTGCAGAAGACAAAAAGAGTACTTCAAGAATGTGTTTCAGCTTGGGCTCCACTATGATATCTTGGGGCAGCAGGAAACAGAAGTCTATCGCACTCAGCACAATAGAAGAATAATATATCACAGCATGTGAAGCATGCACAAAAGAAGTATGGCTAAGGAAACTAATCTCTTATTTATTTGATAAGATTGTCAGAACATCCAATGTTCCATGAAAGGTCGAAACATATTGAGATCAAATACTAATTTATTAGAGATAAAGTCTAGGAAGGAGAAGTAAAGCTCCAATACATCCCCACAGATGATCAGACAACAGATATCCTGACAAAGCCTCTCTCCAGAATAAAGTTTGCATATTTCTGAGAAAATATGGGGATCATGGAAATAACTCCCTTATTTGAAAGGGAAGAATGACTCTCCAGGTTGGGAGGGAGCATTGACATATTATTGAGAAAATTCATTTTCAATATTGAAAAATAGTCCAGCTTGGGAAGATTCTTTCCTATTTGGAAAGTGGATTGAGATTTCTGATGGACAGACATTTTCCAGTTCAAAAAATGGTCCAGATTTCTGATGTACCATAGACAATGACTTCCCATTGTGGTTAACATGGGGAGTGGTCTAGGGAAGTCTCTCTTATTGAGGGTTACTCAAGAATATTGGCCTGCCTTGCCAGAAAATGATTTCTCATTGTGGTTAACATGAGGAATGGTCTGTTTTGGAGGTTGGTACAGGACAGTCTTTTCCTCTTGTGTTTAACAGAGGAATTGGTCTAGACAATCATTTCTTAGGGTGTATTTATTCTCTCCAGGTTGCACTTTTTTTAGTGCCAGAGGAATGACCCAAGGTGGGGAATGGTCCAAGCTCAACAATCAGGGACAGACATTCCTTAGGGAAGATTCATTCTCTCTAGGTTACACTTTGTTTAGTGTCAACGGAATGGCCCAGGGTGAGGAATGGTCCAAGAAATCAGAACAATCATTCTTCATTGTTTGAGAAGAATAAGGAAGATAGCCCATCGTTGATTTTCTACTCCGAGGGAAGATATTCTTTCAATATCTCATAGATGTGAGTGAAATATTGGCCCAGATGATTCAACTTATTTTAACAATATTTTCTGTGCAGGTTGATATCAGATGATTGTTATGGAGACTGTTTGTCTCCAGACAGTAGAGATATGCTACTATGGTGGATATGTTCCACTATTTGTGACTATGTGTCATGGTTTTATTAGTTTCATACTACCATGGATAAACATAGTTGTGTTCTATTAATTGATATTGTACCAGTTGTCATGGAGATTATCCAGTTGGATAATAATGACAGTGCTCGTGATACTACCAGTGAATGGTCTGTTTGTGCTCAAAACCATTATCAGTTATACCTCCCTAGCTAGGAGGGAGTGTTGATATTATGGTAGCTTCGGGAGGTATGAACCTCTATTGTGACCTTTGAAAATATTAGAATATTCTGGAAGGAAGAAAAGAAATGAATGTAACCCTAGACGAGATGTCGGCTGAAGAAAGATAAATAATATGAATTAATTAGTACCCAGAAGGAGAAGTCAGCCTAGGAAAGTCTGCCAGGAATACTATAAATACAAGGCGTCAGTCTCTCATTTGTAACATTCTCAGAATTGTAGAAGTCACTTGTGCGCACTGCAGTTTGGCAGTCTTGTGTGCAAGTTCTGGGGAAGGTGTTGCGCCAGTTTTGGGTTGGACTATCTTATCAGCTTTGGTTACTTTCTTTCTTGGTGCATTAGCCTTGCTTGGCTATTGTATTTCTACTAGGATTCTTCTCACTATCAAGGTCAAGGTGCTTAGAGGGTGGCTTCGGCCTATGGTTGGGTGACAATAGTGATTTTTTCAATGGTAAAACGAGCAAATCCTTTCATATTCTAAAACGTAGTCATCATGTCTCTTCTCAAAGATAAGTTTCCACCATTCAACCAAGTTTGTTTCAGTCAACATTTTTACAGTTTCAACATATTCTCTTTATTAATAGAAGTTAGGTTTTACTATATCTATGTGTATTTATTTGTT
The DNA here is from genome assembly GCA_009831015.1 of Picea engelmannii. Classification (NCBI taxonomy): domain Eukaryota; kingdom Viridiplantae; phylum Streptophyta; class Pinopsida; order Pinales; family Pinaceae; genus Picea; species Picea engelmannii. The sequence continues at coordinate 576,033 of ML779573.1, forward strand.
ATACATTTTTATTTCATTTCATTCCATGTATAAATCCAGATCAGTTGTATCAGAGCAGTCTTCTCTTTATTTTTTTCTCTATGCATGTCCCCGATGTGGTTAGGGTACAAGGAGTTGGGACTCAAACTAGTTGAGCCCTTGCAAGACCATCCTCACCGACCCCAACAACCTCCCATGGAGGAAGAAAAGAGAGACGAATGAGCAAGAGATCCTTTTAAACTATTGCTCGAGGAAGCCCTTGTGAAACAAAGGAACGAGATGATGGATAATTTTCACATATCCTTCAATGACTGCCAACATGAAACACATCTTCATCAATCGACCACTTTGGAGGCGCCACCCCCTTCAAGGTACAAGTGATTTTTGATATTCCTATATTTGAAGGTTAGATAGATGTTGATGTCGTAGATAAATGGTTGAATCTTCTAGAAGGGTATTTTTCGGTCCATAATGTTTTCGATAGAGAAAATATTACCTTTTCGCTCCTTAAGATCATATCCCATGTCAAGGATTGGTGGGAGACTTATTGTGAGTAAAGGTCCATTGAGGAATATACAATATTTGCGGTTACACCCACTTGGGATTGTTTCATGGATTTTATTAAGGAACAATACTACCCTGTTTGAAGCTACAATGCCCAGTATACGAGATGGACCACCCTGCGACAATAAAGGGATCAAACAATACCCTAGTTCACAAATATTTTCCATACCTTGCGCACCAAGCTAGGTATCAAACACTCTGAACAACATCTGGTGCTCAAGTACTGTGGTAATATACATAGATACATCTAAACATAAATGGAATTTTTGGACATCTCGTCATTGGGCGTGACTTATCGATATGTTGCCAAAATTGAGTAGAAATTTAAACAGAAGAAGCGAGAGTTTGAATCTGTGAACTCCTCACAGTAGAAGCAAATAAAAGGCGACACCAATCCACATAACAAAGGATAGAGTGAGGATGGACCCCCTCAAGACAACCATTCCAAGAAGAAAACAAATAAGGGTACTAAGAAGACGAAGAAAGACACTAGGAAGTGGTGTGAATTCCATAAAATCCCCTAGCATAACATCGATGAGTGTCACTCGAAGCAGTCATTGGTGGTCGAGATGAAAGATTCTGAGTTAGAGGCAGGCTTTGATTATGAACCATATCTAGACAAGGGGAATAATAGAACACAGTGCCACTTTCTCTACCAAAAAGTTCCAACCAAGTGAACCATAAGAACTGGAGGAAGGTGAGCACCTTTTTCACTCACAGATGTGGGTGAAGGGGATTTCATTGCATTTCATTGTCGATAGTGGAATACAAAAGAACATGATCTCAACAGAGGTTGTAAATTGGTTGTACCTATCGAAGACACCACATTCACAACCCTACATCATTGAGTGGATCCACCAAGGGAGATATCTCTACTTCAACCAACAGTTTCGCCTGCCCTATGACATCAAGCCCTTCAAGGATGAGGTATTGTGTGATATTTCCCCCTTGAAGTTTGCGATGTTCTTTTAGGCCAACCATAATTGTGGAAACTCCATGCTATATATGAGTCTAGATCTCATAGTGTTATTATTACTTTGGGTAGAAAATTGTACAGGATACCATAGGTAGCTCCGCCTACCACCAAAACTTTGATCTCTGCTAAGAAATGTAGGAAGATCATTTCCCAGACCGGGAAATTTGTCTTATTCATGATTTAATCTCAAGGTGAATAGAAGGTCGCACCCACATCCATGGCTTCTACATGGGGCCTCTCCATTCAACAAAAATAGGTGGACAAGGTCATGGAATAATACAAAGACATATTCTCCTCACCCATCGGGGTACCGCTGCATTATCAGGTCAAGCATTCAATTCATCTAACCCTCGGTGCACTGCTACCCAATGGGCCAATATATCGTCACTCTTTGATGGAAAATGAGGAAATCAAGTGTCAAATCCAAGATCTACTTCAAAATGGGAACATCTAACCCAACTCCTCACCCTGCGGAAGCTCAATTGTACGCGTGCAGAAGAAATATGGGACCTGGCGACTCTGTATTGACTACAAGGCCCTAACAAAATTGCAGTAAAAAATTAGTACCCAATTCCTGAAATTGATGACCATATTGACCAAGTCAATGGGGGAAATTACTTCAATAATATTAATCTGAAGTCTGGCTACCACCAGGTTGTTAGAAAAATAGGATCACAAAGAAATACAATAAAAACAAATGCATAAATAAAACACAGAGGATACACAATACAATGGAGACACATATATACGTGGTTCACCCAGTTTGGGCTACATCCACCAAAGAAATTGCCAGTTCCTTCCTTTATTATTATCCAACAAATGAAGTGATACAACCTATAGCACATCCGATGTAAATTCCTCTTCTTTCTCTCACAGTCTCCTCTCTCAGAATACAATATTCGCAATGATACATAGTCGCAATACATTTCCCTCATAAAAGAGGGTTTCCTTCTAGGGAAAAAAACCCTAACATAACTTCTACCATCATATTTGTGACCGTCTAATGAATGGTCCATATTTATTATGAAATTACACTATACATTTACAAGGAAATTGTTTCTTTGGGGACTTCACCCTTGAACCCCTGTTGGGGACCCGCTTGCCCCTGGAACCCGTAGGAGGGGAAAGCCCCCCCCCCTGATTGACTCTGTAATTTTCCCAAGGTTGAGGAGGCAATCACAGAGGTAACATAAAACCACTTTGAGTCCTTAATCTAGCCCTCCAAGACTCAGAGAGGACTCTCTCTATCTGATCTAGCATTGTTTTAGGTTAGAATGCTAGGCTAGTTATGATAGATTTGGGTTTAGGCTTTTACATGTTTGGTTGGAACAACACGGGAAAGCCATTGGGAAATGGAGTCAAAGAGGCCGAGGTGACCAATTTGCAGAAGTATCAAGGTAAAGTGAACCAGGGCAAGGTAGACATACTACTGGATCCAGTAAATTTGAATGAAGTGAAATAGAAGAAAAGAGAAAGAATCAATTTAGCAACAGAGAAAGAAGAATTATGCCACTAAATATCAGAAGAAAACAGTTATATTATCCACAGTAAGAATCAAAGTGTATCTTTCAACAATTTTTGTCCTTTAAACTTCTATAAGAGTGGAAAACTAGCAAGCATATATTGTGCATTTGGCATTACCATATGAGAAAGGCAACATAGAAGGTGGTCTTTTTGTTTGTGACTTGATATCCTATATTTGGGACATAGAAATACACATATGGTTTGTTGATACAACCACTATGCTAACTAAATTCCATTCAATAAAAAAAGCATCAAAGATATTTAATGTTATTTGGTATCAAACAAACATAGGGAATTTTCATTTTGATACATTGCAACAAATAAGAGAAACAAGTATCAACATCAAGCTAATATTGTCTCCTAACAAAAGAGATAGAGAGAAGAAAATTTTATCTCTTCAATCTCTTAAAAAAATTATTAGGAACAATGTTGTGCCACAACAATAAACAATGGCATTTGATCTAGAATTCGTTAAAATAGAAAAATGAAAATGAAAATATTATTAGTGAAGAATTTCAACCATTCAAACAAGGGAGAAAGTATCAAAAAATAAAAATAAAACAATTAGGATTTCCCATCGAAACAAGGAAGACCAAGAAAGCATATTTCTGACATTAGTCAAGAAAGCATTCATTCACATGTCTATCTACAATTGTTTGGATTGTAATCACACTTTATTTAGAAAATATGTGGTAAAAAACAAAAAAACATTTATACAAAAAATTGACATCGAAAGAAAAAAGGCAGAATTGCAAGGATGCACAAGTGACAATTTAGAAAATACATACACTTGCAAACCTTGTAAAAAAACTTTGCGAGATGATGAGATTCCAAAATTTTCATGTCCACAAGAGATTAGATGAAATAAGTGCATACTCATAATGAAGCAACTAAATAAATTAGAGGAAAGGCTAATAATATTGATATTACCTTTCTTACAAATTCAAGAGCTAGGTCAAAAATATAGAGGGGAACAAGTGGGATTAACTAGAGGATAAATCAACGTGCCTACAAACACATCTCAAATTCAACATGCTCTACCTCATGACATAAAAATAAACTGACACAGTTGCAATGGAAATAAAAATATATATATGCTACAAAAGTGCTTATCCTTTTGGTCACATTCGTGTACACATGGACATTAAATCAATAAGTTGACTATGTAAAACCATGCTCCATGAAATGGATAAAGTTGCTATAAATGAAAATTAGAAACAAATGTTTAACCAGGACAAATATGCATGTGAAACTTGTTTATTAATTGGGTTGGTTTTCCTTGATGTCAACCCTTGAAGAAAGTCCGGTAGCGAATTTCGGTAGCACAAAGGTTTGGGTAATGGACCCAAGTTTGTTTGATGTATACTGGTATGAGTTTTGATATATTTGCAGGTAATTCTATTCTATATGGATAGTACATGTCATTCCATTTATGGTGGTATGTGTAACATCACATAACTCCTCATGGTTTGAGAGTTATGGCTTTACGAATTTGGAGGACCCTCATATGTTGGCTTGAAGCCCCAAAATGTCAAAGAAGTCAATGTGATTGCAAAGTAGAAATTATTTAAATAATAAAGTAAAGTGACAAAGTCAAAAAATATTATTTAAATAATAAATTGAAGTGACAAAGTCAAAGAGGATTATTTAAATAATAAAGTGAAGTGACAAAGTCAAAGAGGATTATTTAAATAATAAAGTGAAGAGACAAAGTCAAAGAAGATTATTTAAATAATAAAGTGAAGTGAAAAAGTCAAGGAGGATTATTTAAATAATAAAGTAAATGGAGAAATTTCTAATTATGGAAAATGGTTAGAAGTGGGTTAGCCCTAAAATAAAGAAATTGGGTTAAGATGGTTAAAAGGTAATCCCTTGAGGAAGCTACATGAAAGTATAAATAAGAGGGAAGGCTCTCTCATTTTAATCACACTTGAGAGTATTGAATATCTACAGGTGACTGAGGTAACCAAAGGATATCTAAGTTGAATTTCATAGGGAAGGTGAAGTAAAGAATGTCGAAATTCAAGGGAGGATAAATTCTTTTGATGATGCTTTCTAAGGTATGTTATTTACAGGTCATAACACCATTTTCGCAATAACTTTTTTTCTAGAATGATTCAGGCCGTGAAATTGGGAGGCCATTGAGGAAACATATCCAAGTAGTTTTGGTACAAATTTCAAATTATGTGTCATTGTATTTTTGGAGTTACACTCCATGGAAAATAGGGTTTGTTGCTAGTCCTAAAACTAGTCTAAAACAAGTGTTTTAGGTAAAAATGTCATAACTTCTTCATAACAGATCCAAATTTAGTAAGACCAAATGTGTTGGTTAGAGTATAGACTGTAGTATTATGTGTACAATTTTCAGATCCATAAAACAAATATTTCGTGCGGGGCACACCCTATAAGTTCGTTCTCTAGAATAAGCCAAAATTCAACAAGGTATGCCATTTTTGCTATAATTCCTTTTCTGAGAGGTTTCAAGTAGTGACACCTGAAGGAATTGCATAAAAGAAATTGAAGAACATTGTGTACTATCTCCATATCTTTATTCATTATAGGTACATAATTATGATTATTTCAAGTTAGGGTTATTGACTAATCCAAAACTATTCATGTGAAACTAAAGTAAAGTTTTATGAAAATGTTAGTCTCTTGTTGTTAAAGTTAAGGAAGGTTTGCAGGTATGTGATCTTATACACCAGGTCTATTATAGATTTACAAATCAGGTTTGGATGATGAAATTGATGAGGGATTTTGGTTGAGGTAGATGTTGGGTACATGGTTGAGACAAGTAGTTGATGAATTGACACATACATGAGGTGTATAGTTGATGATGTTGGTACATATTGATGAGTAATAGTTTATGTGTATTTGATGTGTGATTAGTACACATTTGGTGCATGGTTGATGCACTTGTTCATGGTACAAGTTGGTTTTTGGCCCTTGACCAAGTTTTGAGGATTCTTGGTCACATTTGACCTATTTTTGGGACTTTAACAGGCTATCGAAGGTGGAGCGCAAGACGAAGCAGAGATCGCGAGATCTCGGCCCCTTTTTAGGGCTTTTGGGTTTTGGGATTATGTAATAGGTATGGGAATGTTGACCCATGGGTTTACCCATGTTTAGGCCTGATTTTGTAATATATAAATAAGTAGCTAGATGATGTAAGAAGAGGTTGGTGTATCTATGTGATATAGTGCTAAGTGATAGTATTCGATCTATGTGATCAAAGGATTGTAAGTGGTCTATGCATGTTGTGTGAGACTTGCAAGGCTGAGTGCAAGTGAATGTAAGAGATTGTGAAGAGACCTTGTGTTATAACCCAGGGAAGGAGGATCTATCAAGGTGCGCAAATATCCTATCTTCTGCGGAGCTGGTTTTGAGGCTTTGTGCATGTAAGAAGATTGACAGAAGCTAATAAGAAGACGAAGAGTTGGTGGATGTAGCCCCAGGGTGGGGGTGAACCACATGCATGTTGTGTTTCTCTTCTTTGTGTGATGTACTGATGTGTTTATATGTTTACTTGATTAGTTCTTTGATATAGATGAATGATAGATAGATATGTTGATGCTTTGTGCTTAATAATGTATATGGATGCTAGATCTGATCTGTCTCGTTACGCTAAGTGATACTAGATGCTAGATCTGAATGAATACTGCGATGCTCTGTAATTAGGGTTCTATATACGGAGTAGATACTAGTTAAATATTGATGAACTATAGTTGTTAAGTGCTCTGTTAAGGTGTTACAATCACAGATCTATGTCCCAACTGAGGTTGCAGACACTGGAGTCCTGCAACCACCCCTGCCTCAACATAGTTACCAACTTAACGAGAACTCTACAAAGTTCTCGTTTTTTGGGAGTTCCAATTTTTTACCCCGTTTTTAAAATTGGTGCTACTGATAGCACCCCCTCTCCCCTTTTAGGTGGTTTTTCCATATTTAAATTTTTCAATCCACAATGTTTACACTTTTTTTTAATGCTTATTTTTCATCTATTTTCATTTTTTCAATTTTTTTATTATTATTATTATTCAATGGTGTTTTTAGTCATTTTTCCATGCTTCTTTCAATCTTAAAAATATGTTTTATGTTTACTTTTTTTAAGTTACCATTTTTCATATAATTGTGTCTTCTTAATTAATTTATTGTTCTATACTTTTAAAATATAGTGGAAAACACCATTCTTAACACATTGTTTACCTTTACTTCAATACATGGAAAACAATTGTGGTTAAATAACATTATTTTTTAATATTTAACAAAAAAATATAATTCATTTTTTTTATATAAATTAAAAACTAAGAAAAATAAGAAAAATAAAAGAACTGAAATTAAAAATAAAAAATAAAAAATAAAACAAATTTAGATCATAAAAAAAATCAAA
>ML779573.1:584791-608927 GCA_009831015.1 Picea engelmannii
ACCACTTTTTGATTTGGGGGTTGATTTTCATGTTTTTTACGCAAAAATATGGGTTTTAAGGGCTAGAGTTCTCGTTTTGAGGTCACAGTTCTCGTTAAGTCGGTAACTATGTTTCTCTACCTCGAGTGAGACTTCATCTGCTTCACAAGTGTTGCCGAAAGGGTTGGTAGTTAGGGTTTTGTTGGTGTGATGTTGTAGCATTGAACCCTGGGTCTGCCCCTGTGCCAACAAATGGTTCCGTTGTCGGGACCTGAAACTGTGATTGTTGGGAACTGAGGAAAAAAGAGATTTGTGCGAAGATCTAAACTGAAAAAGAGAAAAGATTCATGCATAGAACTGTTTCCCTAGTACGTAGTACTACTTGATCTATGGAGCTCTGTGCCAAGAGGAAGGGTCGGATCTAAAGAAAAGAGGTCAGATCTGGAGAAAAAAAAGGTAAGATCTGGGAGCTTTGTGCCCTGATAAAGGTGAAAGTGAGACTAAAAGAGGTAAGATCTGTAAGCTTTGTGCTCTATAAAAGTAAGATAAGTGGAAATTTTAGTTTCTAGAATATGGATCTAGGTATGGTTGATAGATTCTGTCCTAGCTTGAAAACTAGGACACTGATAGATGAAAGAAGATTTGATATGAGTAGATCTAATAAGAATAGTGAAATATATGTTATACCTATGCATAGAAAGAATGTTTGGACTAACCAATGGATGCAGGATCCTAGAAATAATTTTTTGCAAGTTAGCTACTATGATCCTAGTGCGCAGTACAGGAAAGGTTGGGGATCATTTAAAAGAAAATGATGATTGACCCTATGTTACAGTTGCAGCAGACCGGGATATCTGGCTAAGGAATTCCCTAGTAGAAGACCTAGTTGTCTTTATTGTAAAGCTATGGACCATGAAGTTTTAGATTTCCCTAGAATGATTGCTAAGCTAGAAAGGATGAATATGAGACAAGAAGACCATGAGAAAGGTCAAGCAACTGAAACCATCGCAGAAACCCAAAAATAATCAGAGAAAGTATTGCTACAGATGAAAGAAACCCTGAATGACCACCGACATGCCATTTTATCAAATATCTTCAAAGAAAAGAGTGCATAGAAGCAAGAATAGGAGACTTTGACATTGACTATGTTCTGGATGAATAAACATAGGTGAATATTATGATAGAAAGAACTTGGGAAACTATAGGAAATCCTGTTATGATTCCTTCACTGGGAGGAATAGGATTATTCAGAGGAAAAATGATAACCCTGTGTGGAAAGCTCACTCGGACATCTATGAATGCTCATGGAACTTTGACAGAGGAAGATTTCGATATTGTTAAATTCATTGAGAACAACGCTCCATTTTCTATATTATTTGGAAAACCTTAGATTTAAAGAGATCAGGCTAGAAGGAAGAAAGAAGAATTCTTAGAGAAGAAGAAGCATGAATTAAAATATTTCATGACTAGGAGGATCGCACACTTGATTGAAGAATAAGAGAACCGAGCAAAGCTATTTAAAACCAAAGACTTGGATGTCGAAGTAGGAAGAACACTAGAAGACCCACAGAATACTGAAGTGCCTATTCCAGATACAGATGAAGTATTACCCCTAATTTCTAGGAAAGAATCTCAACAGCGCGAAGTTACTATGCTAAGAGGAGATAAGAATCAGAATGGAAAAAGGAATACCGATATGAAATTCACTGGGAAAAAGGATAGAAATCTAAGTAAGAAGAGAGCTAAGATTGAAAAGTTACAGAAGGTTCCAGAGGGAACTTCGCAGAAGGAACATTTGCAAAATTGGAACTTCGTTGGGATATCAGAACAGTGTCACGTGGCACTTCGCCATGGCAAAGAAATATAGTCGTTAGGGATAGTACAAGTGTTAGAACAACGTCCTGAATGGGTAGAAAGGAATTTATGGTCATACATCCTGGCATTAGACTGTTGGGACCATGCCATAATGGACATAACTGAGTTAATGAAGGCTTCTCGCCTGATGCAAGAGATCTATTGACAAGTTATCTATTTATCCCATCATGCCATGCACCGAGAAAACTTTTTCCAATCATGAATCTGAGCCCACGGATTAGTGGATTTCGTACAGTGATCATCACGCTATCACCATCTGTCCTATTGCATTAACTAGTTACTCTTAAGACGCAAGAGATTCAATCATGAGTGTATATGTCCGAAGAACTTAGCGTAGTCGAAGAGTTTGTGAAGGAGGTACTCATTGACCTCATGATTGAAAGAGTAATGTTTGTGGGTGTACAAGCATCGTCGATGAGAGGAGTGAAAGCCTCTCCATCAACTGCTCGTGGATCTGGGCCATCCTGACCATAAGCAGAGAAGAGAACCAAGCACAGAGATGACCTAGCAAATGCAAAGCTGATCCTGATCATATTCCCCAACTACATCCCACCTCTGGTCGGTGTGGTGACTTGAGATAGTGTGGCAATATATTCTGAGTACACCATGGTTACTGTGTACCTCTCGAAGGGGATACGCGCAGTTCGAGCGCAGTAGGACAAGATCACCTTGTTGAATTTCAACGAATTCAACCTAGGAGATCGCAAGAACTATAGTATGCTTGCCCTGTATAAATACTTGACCAGGATGAAGGGGAATAATTCAAAGATAGTCACCCAGTCATGGACGATGAACCTCGTGCAGTCCACCTTGTTAAATGTAATGAAAATCCCACACTTTGGAAGTCACCAGGAAGTCAACATCTGTGTCGAGTTGCTACTTTCATGTTACCATGGCGGCTACTTATGGATAGACCACCATATCATAGTCAATCCAATGTTGATTCATAGGATCACAGGATTGAGTATGAAAGGACCCGACCCACAGGAGTTCTATCCAAGAAAATCCACAGATCGTGCACTAGCATAGAAGATCAAGGATACATGCAACGATGTTGAGAAGGGAACACGAGGCTACAAGGTAGCTTCCATATAGAATGGTGCAATGTTCCTACCATGACAATTAACAACTGGAAAAATAGTAAGGAAGAACAGACCCACGCAGGTCACAGGCTTTGTCGTTGACCTCGCAGGGAAGTGTGTGGAAGTTCTACAGATGAACTAGGTGAAGTACCTAGTTAATCAGTTGGAGCTAGACTACCACAAAGCATAGGATCATGGCTATGAATTCCACTTTAGTTGGCTCTTGATCCTCATCATGTTTGTTGCGTGGGAAATTTTGGAAGGTGCGACCTTCTCGAACATCGAGCCATTCGAGCCGCTTGCTGCTAAGTTAACCACACTCTGGTACTCGAGTGATATGAGAAAACAGTGGAAGTCGAACGTTATTTTTCATACATATTACCTCCAGCTGAAGAGAGCCATCGAAGATGAACCTTGCATTACTCTAAAAACCCTACAAAGGTTCCGACCCCCGATGAAGTTCCGCGCAGATCGACAATTCATCTACATTACAGTGAGAGCCAATGAACATAAGGAGCAGCTCCATTCATACTATAAATTCACGAAAGAGGACCTTGAGGAGATCACTAAGGACTGGTCCGCAGACCTCCTTATCCCCGCTAACCCTGCAGAGATGTCTAACCCTGAACTGGACAGCCTGGAGGCCACTCACAAAGAACAAAACACACCCAGAACCAACATAAGGAAGAAGATTGAAGAGTTTGAATACTTAAGCAGTGCCTCAGGAAATACTGCTTCAGTATCACCTGACCGAGGGGGTGATGACAAAGAAAAAGAGATAAATGGCAAAGAAGATGAGAAAAAGCAAGGCGAAGTAACATTGCCTAGAGATGAGACCGATCCCTTGAAGAAGAGGAAGGTTTCTCCCCTGAAAACCTCTTTGTGGAAGAAATCCAGAGCCACCTTAACCAAGATGCAGACTGTACTCACCACTGATGGTTTTGACTTCATCATAGCAGCTCTAAATGATGCCTCGTAGGAAATCGTGGAGAAATAATAAGCCAAGCAGGAGGAAATGTATGATATAATTACGGTCGAACTCTGAGGGGTACAGTAGGCCCTTCATTCCAGTCGCACAGTCTCCTCTACGCCACTGCCATCGGGAGAACTAGAGTTGGGAGATGAGCCAACCCAACTTCGTCGACTAGCTGATGTGACCGAAGCTCACCTTCATCACACACAAGAAGAAACAGAAAAAGCCACCCAGGCCTTGAAGAAAGTATAGGGAGTACTTGTAGAACAACGTCAAGTTGTAGAGCAAGAGAAGGTTGCTCTCCAGGAAAATTTTAAAGAGGATAACACACAAATGCAGCAAGAAAAAGAACAGTTGCTCGTAAAGAAACTCGAAGTGAAAGAAGTAGTCAACAGAGAACTTCGCTCTGTGACAAGCTTAGATCCACATGCAGAAGACTGAGTCACACATCAATTAGAGCAGCTTGTGGAAGCTATCTAGCAGCTACAACAGAGAATAGAAGACTTAGATCTTTGTACAGTGCCCGACACTTCGCAGGATGTGAGGGACCAAAGAGAAGCAACTGCTCAAAGAGTAGTTGAGCGAATCAAAGCCCTTGCCATGGAATGTAAACAACTTAGTGATCGCAATTCCCAGACCTATGAGAAACTCACTGAGAATACAGAACTGAATACACTGGAGTCACAGCTCCAGGAGGCAAAGTATCAAGAAGAAACAATACAGGCGCATTTGAAGCCCCTGTCAGTTGTTGAAAGGATGAAGCGATCCCAAGAGCAGCGCACTACCCAACAATAGATCCACACCATTCAGATAAGATTCATGGAAGTGACTCAAAGGTTCCAACCCATACAGGATGAGTCTTACCAACTATTCACAGAGATCGAAGGCAGAGGAGAAGAAATGGAGTAAGTTGTCACTACAACTGAACAATGCCTAGAGGGACCTATCAATGAAGCAGTCATCCAAGAGTTCATTGAACAAGAGGTCATGGCACAACAACAAGTCGAAGAAGCTTGAGCCAAGATCGAGGATTTTGAAGCATAACTACCTAGATTAGAGTGACTTGGGATGAGTCACAAGTGAGTGTTGGGGGTATGTTGTCCCTTGACCAAGTTTTGAGGATTCTTGGTCACATTTGACCTATTTTTGGGACTTCGAAAGGCTGTCGAAAGTGAAGTAGAGATCGTGGGATCTTGACCCCTTTTTAGGGATTTTGGGTTTTGGGATTATGTAACAGGTATGGGAATGTCGGCCCATGGGTTTGCCCATGTTTAGGCCCAATTTTGTAATATATAAATAAATATCTAGATGATGTAAGAAGAGGTCAGTGTATCTATGTGATATAGTGCTAAGTGCTAGTATTTGATCTATGTGATCGAAGGATTGTAAGTGGTATGTGCATGTTGTGTGAGACTTGCAAGGTTGAGTGCAAATGAATGTAAGATATTGTGAAGAGACCTTGTGTTGTAACCCAGGGAAGGAGGATCTTGCGAGATGCATAGATCTCCTGTCCTCTGTGGAGCTAGTTTTGAGGCTTTGTGCATGTAAGAAGATTGACAGAAGCTAATAAGAAGACAAAGAGTTGGTGGACGTAGCCCTAGGGTGGGGGTGAACCATGTACATGTTGTGTTGCTCTACTTTGTGTGATGTACTTATGTGTTTATATTTTTACTTTCTTAGTGCTTTGATATAGATGAATGATAGATAGATTTTTTGATGCTTTGTGCTTAATAATGTATATGGATACTAGATCTGATCTGTCTCGTTACGCTAAGTGCTACTAGATGCTAGATCTGAATGAATACTGTGATGATCTATAATTAGGGTTCTATCTGTGGAGTAGATCATGGTTAAATACTGATGAACTGTAGTTGCTAAGTGCTCTATTAAGGTGTTACAATCACAGATCTGTGTCTTAGCTGAGGTTGCAGACACTGGAGTCTTGCAACCACCCCTCCCTCTACCTCGGGTGAGACTTCATCTGCTTCGCAGGTGTTTCTGAAAGGGTCGGTAGTTAGGGTTTTTTTGGTGCGATGTTGTAGCATTGAACCCTATGTCTGCCCTTGTGCCAACATTGGTGCATGGTTGATGCACTTGTTTATGGTACAGGTTGATTACAGGTTGTTTGGTACAGGTTGGTGCATGGTTGATGCACTTGTTTATGGTATAGGTTGATTACAGGTTGAGGTACATGTTGATGCATGGTTGATACATGGTTCATGTTATTGGTACAGGTTGTTTGGTGCAGGTTTATTGGTACAGGTTTACATCAATATATCTCACAATGATAGGGTGACAATGGTTCCATAATTCTACTTATATGTCAGGGAAGTTGGACGGGGCAAGGATAGGTGGTTGTAGCCACATTCTAGTTGTAGTCGTAGAACATAGGGGGTTGTAGCCTCCTTCTAGTTGTAGCTAGAGAATTGGGGAGTTGGAGCTTCCCTCAGGTTGTAGCCTAAGAAACTAGGGGGTTGGAACCTCCTTCCAGTTGCAGTTGGAAAACAAAGGAAGTTGGTGCTTCCAATGAATGTAATTCTTCAAGACATATAAGAAAAATCATTCTGTGGTTTTCTCCCGCTTTGGGTTTCCACGTAAAAACATTGGTGTATTGTGTATGTGTATGATTGTTCATTTTCTCATTGTTTATTTACTCTGCAAATATTGGATGATAATGTTACATTGATATAACACTTGCATTATATGGTTTAAAAGGATTATATTGCTCTATTACTGATTCACCCCCCCTCTCAGTAATCCAACACAACTAACACTAATAAATAAATTGACAATGATGTCGATGAAAACACTGAAGAACCAATAACAAAGAAACTACTCCATGGATTCACAGATTACATAGTATATATGATCTTCAAAACAATCAAAATAAACATTGGTCCCGTTGAAGGATACATGCCATTAGGAATTATTCAAGATACATATTTAGAAGAAATCAGCTTCCCTGCACTTTTCTATGGAGAAAAATGACCAGGGGACATTACAAAAAAAATTAGGTATCAAAAAATTTCTCAATGGGAAGTATTATACAAAGACCATGACTTTGAGTACCACATCAAAATTTTCTTTTATAAGGAAATTCACAGTATTCTTAAGCAAGTGCTCAATTCTATTTGGATTAGAATAAAAAAAGTAAAATTGAAGGGAAGAAAACTACTAGCAGAATATGTTTAGTCAAAACCAAATTTAGATTGGATATTGTTACACGCAAAATTTGCACATTGCTTGGTATCGTACTAAGTGTCACACTTATGTCACTTTTTCATTAAGTGTCACACTTATGTACAGTTTCTTTGTTGAGAGTTTTAATTCCAAAATGACACTTTCTTAAGCATCGCATTTATGTTTCATCACTCCAACACCATGGAACAACACTTTTTCATCATCCCTAGCCATTAAAGAGAAGAAAAACCCATTTTGAAGTTCTAAAACATCACTTTTTTCTTCAATTTTTGGCCTAGTTGGAGTAGGGACGCCCCCCTTCCATGGATTAGGGAGAATCCCCCCCTTAGGTACACCTATTGATAGATAATTTTGGAGTGTCTAGGATGCCATCTGCCACTTTGGGGGAGAGTCCTTCATGTTAGGAAATTTTTAACTAATTCCTCCTTTTTTTGTGGGACAGTTCCGAGGATATTTGGGTTTCTATGGATAGAAGATGAGTCATGGCTTAGAGTTAGTCCACTTTGGGTAATCAATCCTAACTCATAGAGGAAATATCTCAACCTTCCCTTGAATCCCTATGTTGGTTAAACCTCCCAAGATCCTATATAAACAAGACCTCTCAAGGTTGATAGAGAGTTCATGAAAGGTATTGTTGGCCCTTGACCATGTTTTGAGGGATTTGGTCAAGTTTGACCTATTTTTCGACTTTGACAGCCTGTCGAAGGAGGAGTGCAAGATGAACGGGATATCGGCCCCATTTTAGGTCCTTTTTTGTATTTGGGAATATGTAACGGGAATGGGATGTCAGCCCATGGGTTTACCCATGTTTAGGCCTATTTTGTATGTATAAATAGAAGGCTAGGCAATAGAAGAAGTAAGTTGAATAGTGCGCAAGTGTTGTGCTAGTTGGATAAGTGCTAAGAGTGGCTTGTAAGTGCTTCGTGCATACTATGAGAGACTTGTAGAGCTAAGTGCAAGTGATTGTGACAGATTGTGGAAGACTTTGTGCTATAACGCAAGGAAGAAGGATCTAGCGAGCTGCGCAGATCTTTTGTCCTATGCGGAGTAAGGTATCAAGGCTCTGTGCTTGTAACTGATTGAATGAAGACAATAAACAATAAATAAGAAGATTTGGTGGATGTAGACCCAGGGTGAGGGTGAACCATGTCAACATTGTGTTGTTCCRCTTTGTGCTTGTCTTGATGTATTTATATCTTCTCTTGTTAAGTGTCTTGATAGAGATAGGTAAATCTCCTTATGCTTTGTGCTAATGAYGTGTAAGAATGTTAGATCTGATCTATATGAAGGTTCTTAGTGCTTGATCTGCTAGATATAACCTCCMTGTTTATGTTAAAGTGCTTAAATACATCAGATCTGAGTGAATGATGCGATGCTCTGTTCTATCTGTGCAGTAGTTATTGATTGAATATTTATGAACTATTGATGCTAAGTGCTCTATTAAGTATTATAATCATAGATCTSTGTCTCAGMTAAGGTTGTAGACACTTGAGTCCTACAACCACCCCTGCCTCTACCTCGGGTGAGACTTCATMTGTTTCACAGGTGTTGCYGAAAGGGCCGGTAGTTAGGGTTTTGTTGGTGCATTATAGTAGCGTTGAACCCTGGGTCTGCCCCTTTGCCAACAAATGGTTCTGTTGCTAGGACATGAAACTGTGATTGTTGGGAACTGAAGAAAWTTTTTKTGCATAGATCTATTGTTGAAATGCACAGTATCAAACCTGAAATTGTGATTGTTGGGAACTAAGAAAGAAGAAGCTTTGTGCAAAGATTCAACCTGAGATTGTGAAATATCTGTGCATAGATATGTTGCCCTAGTGTGCAACATTCTACTTGACCTAAGGAGCTTTGTGCCAAGAAAAGAGGTCAGATTTGAGGAAAAGAGGTAAGATCTGTAAGCTCTATACTTAGATAAATGTAAGAATAGTGAAAAGTTATAGATCTAGAAGCTTTGTGCTTTGAAAAATTAAGATAATTGGAAATTTTTGTTTCTAAAGTATGAATCTAGGTGTGTTTGATGGATTATATCCTAGCTTGAAAACTAGGTCACTAATAGATGAAAGAAGGTTTGATATGAGTAGATCTGATAAGAATAGTGAAAGATATGTTATACCTATGCATAGAAAGAATGTTTGGACTAACAAATGGATGCAGGATCCTAGAAATAATTTTTCGTAGGTTAGCTCCTATGATCCTAGTGCGCAGTGCAGGAAAGGTTGGGGATCACTTAAATGAAAGAGAGGATTAACCCTCTATTACAGTTGCAGAAGACCGGGACATCTTGTTAAGGAATTCCCTGGGAAAAGACCTAGTTGTCTTTGTTGCAAAGCTATGGACCATGAAATGTTGGATTGCTCTAGAATGATTGCTAAGCTGGAAGGAATGAACTTGAATCAAGAAAACCCTAAGGTGGATCCAGAAATAGAAAACCCCAAAAAGAATCAGAGAAAGTATTTCTACAAATTAAAGAAACCCTGAATGACCACCGACATGTCATATTATCAGAGATCTTAAAGGAAAAAGAATGCATTAAGAAAGAATAGGAGACTTTGACATTGACTATGTTCTAGATAAGGAAACACAGGTGAACATCATGACAGAGAGAAATTGGGAACCTATAGGGAAGCCTACTACGATTCCTTCATTAGGAGGAATAAGGTTATTCAGAGGAAAGTTGATAAACCTATGTGGGAAGCTCCCTCACATACTTATGAATGTTAATGGAACTTCGACAAAAGAATATTTTGAGATTATTAAATTTATTGAGGACAGCGCCCCATTTACCATGCTACTAGGAAAACCTTGGATTGACAACTATCGAGCCAGACGAAAGGAAGAAGAAGAAGTTTTGGAGCAGAAGAAGAAAGAATTAAAATATTTCATGACTAGAAGGATCGCACACTTGATCGAAGAACATGAGAACAGATCGAAGCTATTTAACACTAGACACCCGAATGTCAAAGTTGCAATAACACTAGAGGATCCATGAAATATTGAAATACCTATCTTAGACAAAGAAGAAGTATTATCCAGGAACCCTAGGGAAGAATCTCAACAACACAAAGTGACTAGGTCAAGAGAAGACAAAAATCAGAATGGAACAAGGAATACCGAGACGAAGCTCACTGGAAAGAAGGCTAGAAAGTTAAGTAAGAAGAGAGACAAGATCGATAAGTTGCAGAAGGCTCCAGAGGGAACCTCACAGAAGGAATTTTTGAAAAATTTGAGCTTCATCGGGATAGCATAACAACAACACATGGCGCTTCGCCATGGTGAAGCAATATAGTCGTTGGAGACATTATAATTGTTAGATCAATGCTCCAAACAGATACAAATCCATTTATGGCCAGCTAGCTCGCCATCCAACCATTGGGACAGTGCCATAATAGACAGAACCGAGTTAATGAAGGCCTCATACCCGGTGCAAGTGACCCGTTGTCGATTTACCTATTTATCCCACCACACCACACACCGAAAACACTTTTTCCATTTGAGAATTTGAGCTCGCAGAATAAGTTGAGTTTATACACTTATCATCGTTCTTCTGCTCTCTATCTCGTTACTATGTCTAAGCTACCCCCTGAACCTGAGATTATTAACCCCAAGCGTGTATGTCGGACAAGTTGAGTGCTGCAGAAAAAGTTGTTGAGGAATTTTTGATCAAGCTCATGATTGAAAGAGTCATGTCGATGTCTATAAGTATACAAGCATCATCCACAAGAGGACTACTAGCCTCTCCATCCACTACTTGTGGAGCAAGACCATCCCGGTCATCCGATGAGTAGCGAACTAAGAACAGGGATGACTTAGTGAATGATAAAATGATCCTGACTATTTTACCCACCTATATACCACCTTTAAGTGGTGTTGTAAACTGCGATAGCGTACCTAGAGATTTTGAGTACACCTTGGTCACTGCGTACCTCCTAAAGGGGATATGCATAGTGCGAGAAGACCAAGATAGGATCGCAGCGTTGAATTTTAGTGACTTCAACCTCAGAGATCGCAAAGTATAAAACATGTTATCCCCACATAAGTATCTGAATAGAACAAAAGGGAAAAACTCAAAGGAAATTCCCCAATCATGGGTCCATAACCTCACATAGTCCACCCTACTCAACGTCATGAAAATTCCCCACTTCGGAAGACACCAAGAGGTGAATGCATGTGTCAAGTTGTTGCGTTCTTGTTACCATGGTATATATTTGTGGCTAAACCGTCGTATCACAGTGGATCCGATGTTGATCAATCAGATCACGGGTTTGAGTATGCAAGGACCCAACCCACAGGATTTCTATCCTGGAAAACCCATGGACCAGGCTCTCGCACAAAATATCAAGGACACTTATGGAGATGTCGATAAGGGAACATGAGGCTACAAGTTAGCCTCTATTCAGAATGGTGCAATGTGCCTCGCCTGTCAATTGATTGCAGGGAAGTTAGTACGTAAGAACCGACCCACCCAAGTGACTGGTTTTGTAGTCGACCTCGTAGGTAAGTGCGCGGAGGGCCTACAAATGAATTGGGAAAAGTACCTGGTGAACCAGTTGGAACTTGACTGCAGAGAAGCACAAGATCAAGGATATGAATTCCATTTCAGTTGGCTCTTGATCTTGATCACTTTCATCACCTGGGAGATGTCGGAAGGTGCAACCTTCCCAGATACCGAGCCATTTGAACCATTTGCCGCAAAGTTCAGTACATTGTGGTACTCAAGTGACATGAATAAGTAATGGCAGTCAAATATCATGTTCCATACATACTACAACCAACTGAAGATAGCCATACAGTTCGAGCCTCGCATGACGCTGAACACTTTACACCGATTCAGGCCTCTAATGAAGTTCAGTGCTGATTGAAATTTCATTTATATCACAGTGCACATCGATGAGCACAAGAAACAACTTCAGTCCTATTACAACCTAATGGAGGAGGACTTAGAGGAGATCACCAAGGACTGGTCGACAAACCTCCTTATTCTAGCAGATCCTGCAGAGATATCTGACATAGATAGCTCAGAAACTGCGCAAGATACACCCGGGCCCAACAAGACAAAGAAGACTGAAGAAGTACAAGATTTAAGCAGTGCCTTAGTGAAGAATGCTTCCATATCACTAGAGTGAGGGGGTGATGGCGAAGAGATAGATGGTGCAGAAACTGAACAGAAGAAAGGTGAGGTAACACCACCTAGATACGAGGAGAACCCCTCAAAGAAAAGGAAGGTTTCTCCCCCGAAGCCTTCTTCCCAGAAGAAATTGAAAGCCTCTATAGCTAAGATTCAGACCGTCCTCACCTCTGATGATTTCAATTTCATCATAGTAGCTTTGAATGATGCTTCGCTGGAGATAGCAGAGAAGAAAGAAGTTAAGCAGGAGGAGATGTAAAATAGAGTTGAGGTCAAGCTCCAAGGGGTGAAACAGGCATTACAGTCCAGTTGCGTATTCTCCACTACGCCTCTGCCACTGGGAACACTAGAACTGGGAGATGAGCCATCCCAACTCCACCGGCTCATTGATATAGTCGAAGCTCACCTTCGACGAACACAAGAGGAAAAAACGCAAGCCACCTAGGATTTGGTACAAGTACAGGGAGTACTCGTAGAACAACGTCGAGCCACCAAAAAGGAAAAGAGCGTTCTCCAAGTGAATTTCAATGAAGAAAAGGAACAACTACAGCAAGGCAAGGAACATTTGCTCGTCGAGCAACTTGAAGTGAAGGAAGCAGTCAACAAAGGACTACGCTATGTGACTATCGTAGAAGTAAAGGAAGAGGATCAAGTCACGAAGCAAGTAGCACAACTTGAAGAAGTGATCCAGCAGCTGCAGCAACGCATCACATACCTATAACTATGCACTATGCTTGAGACCCCATAGGAAGTAAAGGACCAAAGAGAAGCAACTTCCAGGAGCGCAGTTGAAATGATAAAGGCCCTTACCTTAGAATGTAAGAAATTATCTGATCGTAGTGCCCAGACATATGAGAAACTTACCGATAACCCAAAGTTGTAGGCACTGGAGTCGCAGCTCCAGGAAGTGAAGCAACACACATAATCACTACAGGCGCAGCTGAAAGCCCTGACAGTTGTGGAGAGAATGAAGAGATCTCAAGAGCAATGAACCGCCCAGCAGCAGATCCACACTATCCAAAGAAGTGTTATGGAAGTAACTCAGAGACTCTGAACTGTACAAGACAAGGTTTAGCAATTGTTCTTAAAGGTCGAGAGCCAAGGAGAAGAACTAGAGCAAGTTAGCACCGCAACAGAACAACACCTGGAAGGACCTGTGAATGATGTAGTCATTCAAGATTTTGTTGAAAAAGATATTATAGAACAACATCAAGTCAAAGTAGTTCGAGCCAAGATTGAAGCGTTCGAAGAAGAACTTCCTACATAAAAGTGACTCGGGACGAGTCACAAGTGAGTGTTGGGGGCCTATTGGACCTTGACCATGTTTTGAGGGATCTGGTCAAGTTTGACCTATTTTCGGTCTTCGATAGCCTGTTGAAGGAGGAGCACAAGACGAAGCAGAGATCACGAGATCTTGAACCTGTTTTAGGTCCTTTTTTGGATTTGGGAATATTTAACAGGAATGGGATGTCATCCCATGGTTTTACCCATGTTTAGGCCTATTTTGTATGTATAAATAGAAGGCTAGGCAATAGAAGAAGTAAGTTGAATAGTGCACAAGTGTTGTGCAAGTTGGCTAAGTGCTAAGAGTGGATTATAAGTGCTTCATGCATATTGTGAGAAACTTTCAGAGCTAAGTGCAAGTGATTGTGATACACTGTGGAAGGCTTTGTGTTGTAACGCAAGGAAGAAGGATCTAGCGAGATGTGCAGATCTTCTGTCCTATGTGGAGTAAGGTATTGAGGCTCTGTTCTTGTAAACRATTGACTAAAGACAATAAAGAAGAAGAGTTGGTGGATGTAGCCCCAGGGTGGGGGTGAACCACGTAAACAYTGTGTTGTTTCTCTTTGTGCTTGTATTGATGTATTTATGTCTTTTCTTGCTAAGTGCCTTGATAGAGATAGGTAAATSTGCTTATGATTTGTGCTAATGACATGTAAGAATGTTAGATATGATCTATATGAAGGTACTTAATGCTTGATCTACTAGATATAACCTGCCTATTTATGATAAAGTGATTAAATACATCAGATCTAAGTGAATGATGTKATGCTCTGTTCTATCTATGCAGTAGTTATTGATTGAATATTGATGAACTATTGATGCTAAGTGCTCCGTTAAGTATTATAATCATAGATATGTGTCCCAGCTAAGGTTTTAGACACTTGAGTCCTGCAACCACCCCTGCCTCTACATCGGGTGAGACTTCATCTTCTTTGCAGGTGTTGCAGAAAAGGCCAGTAGTTAGGGTTTTGTTGGTGTGTTGTAGTAGTGTTGAACCCTGGGTCTACCCCTGTGCCAACATGTATCAAACTTTTGATATCAGACTTCAGAAGAGTTCAATAGTATTTTGGTAGTGCACATAAGGGGATAGAAAGGAGAAGCATCAAGGAAGTCTTACAACACATCACAATTGTAAATGTTTCATGTTCCTCATATCAATAAAGAAATTAGCCTATTTCCATTCATCTATCTTATCCATTCTTTCTTGCATGTGTCTAATTGTGTTTCAAGTAGGATTTCTTTCATGTGACATTAGTTAGTACTGGTAGAGAGTTTTTCTATCCTTTTTGCAGGTTCATCTTAATGTTCAAGGTGTGGATCTGGAGATCAATATTTGGAACAAAAAGGATAGACTACGAGAAAGGGTACCATTCCTCTTTCTTTTCTCTATCTCTCTCTACAAGTAAAGAAATAGAATAGATGGAGTTTCAAATGTTAGTGTCTATTTGTTAGAACTGTCTTATTTGAAGAAAATATGGCTAAGGGGAGCTCAACCTGTCTATACGGGGGTATTTTCCCACAAAATGTTTTGGCGACTCGACTAGGGAACAAGTGTTTCCTTGGTTTTTATCCTCTTGCCTTTTCCATTTCTTATTTGAATGTTTTATTTCTAAGGTTCTTTGTCTTTTCACTCTCTTTGAGTAGATTACAAAGTATTTATTAGCTTTCTGTTGAGTTTGGGCTAAATTTCACTTGATCTTGAGCATTTTTGGCTTGTTTAGAGTAAGGACAATCCCCCCTAGTGGACTACAGAGCATTCCCTCCTTAGGGATTCCCCCTGTTGAACCCCTAAGGAGTGTCTAGGACACTATCTTCCAGTCTATTAGGGAGAGTCCTCCATGCCTTAGACATCCTGTCTGCTTGGTTATAGGAGTGTCCCCCCTGTTTCTGGACTGATTTTTGGTCTTTTTTCCCTTATGTTTCTTGGTCTTTTTTACTCATAAATAGGCCTCAGATCCTTGTTGGATTTATTAGGACTTTTTTTGTTTGAAAGGTTTTTTTATATCACTCTTTTTTCTTTTGATAATCTATTGTCTTGGATCAAGTTGTGAAAGGACAAACATTCACATTTCATCAGACCCTTGAATGTAGTTTTGATTGTCATTGGTTCTGATTTTTTGTGATTGTCCAATCATTAGACTTTTGTTTATTGCTTCCTAAAATATTTCAAGTTCTTTTCTTGTCAGTTTTGAAAGTTTATTTCATTAACTTGGAGACAATAGTGCATCAAACCTTGTTATCTCAGTTTTCTTTTTGGCAATTGTTGATCCATCAAGTCAATTTTGAATCTTTTAGGGTCTGTTGCAACATCAATTGATCTCATATTTGTTGGTTTTAAAGTCTCTTTTAGAGTGATTGTTTTCTTTCGAACTATTTTCTTAAATGAGTGTTAGAGGTCATTTCTACGTTTAATTCTTTCATTTTTCGAGCTTGTGAATGCGTCTTTGTTTGGATATTCTTTTTGCTTCATGTTCTTTTATATATCAGACTTGAACTCTTTCATTTCATTTGAAAGAAAAGAAGCATTAAGAAAGTCAATTTTAGAATCAAACAAAGAGAAATTGATTACATTCTACTTAGTAGCATTGTCTTAATATCTTCTTGGGATTTAGGAATTGTTTTTGTACTAGTTATTGCATTGCATTGGGACTTGGGTATTTGATTATTTTGGAAGAAGAAAGAACAAAACTTCTCCCTCCCGTACTTAAAGTTCATTGAAAAAATCGTTTTGCATCTCATTATGTTGCACTCTTTTGGAGTTGAGGTCACAATATCATTAGTTTCACTTCCATACCTTTGAGTAATGAACAACCATAAAATTAAAGCACTAATTAAAATATATATAGAAACTTTTCTTTCTAGGGATCTGCAAACCTACATTAGATTAGTTGTAGGTATTTGGAATAGGTGTTGAAGACAACTCTCCAAAGCTATAAAACAAACATAAAATCTTGAGTTAGGGAGAGAAATCCATTTTCTGCATCACTGTCCTGGGTATCCCTTCTCACATAAGGGTCAATCACGAGGTCACATTGAGGCTGGTAGAGTAAATACCCCCGCTTCATTTGTCTTGGTGGAGTGGTCTACATGTATTACAAATGGTTTCAAATGACACTTGGGGATCACTTGAGAGGATCACACCTTAGTTTGAGGAACCTCTTAAGGGGATTTGAGGTCTTAAACGACCCTTCCATTGTGTGTATACCGGATTGTCTACTGCTTCCCCAATATTTTTTTTTTGTAAGTGGTAGCTTTAGCGGCCATAATATTTAGGGTTCATACACAAGGTGAAGGCGAAGGGGAAAGTCTTTGTTGTACCTGGAACATACATTGGTAAAAATCACTAGGGATCCTTGGAGGGTAACCCACGGTTTTGCCATGTGAGAACTTGCACTAGGGTGTAATTCCACTAAGAAGTTCACCAACATAATTGTTCCACCCATCCTATATCAACCCCTTTTCATATTGATCATGCGACGTTGGATTTCATCTATAAATTGGAGTTTCATTGTGAGAAGGTTTAAATTTGCATGTTTTCTTCCTAGATTTTTTAGCGTGTGATGTTTGTTTCCCCTAGTATACCTTAGGTTGAGTCTGGGTATATGGCATCAGTTCCTGGAACTACCAATGAAGGAACCCCTTTTCCCGGGGAACCTTTCATTTTTCCTTCTTTTGGAAACATCGATCCTCCTTATATTTCCACATTGAGTCTTCCTAGATTCACTATAGGGTTACCGGTATGGTTGTTTTCCACTCCAGTAATATCAAATTCTCCTTTTCCTTTGAATGAAATCACCTCACCCCAAGAACATCCACCTCATGTTGACCCTTCGCCTTCTTCGCCCATTACATCTTCTTCCCTTTCTTCTCCTTCTCCTAGTGAAATCTCTGAAGATGGTAACCAGCTGGATAAGAAGAGGAAGAAAAATAAGAAAAGGGACAAACTTCCAACCATTGTAGGACATGTTGGAAGCAATCAACCAGTTACTTTTCATCAGGTTGGGAATATTGATGAGGTTAACGAGCTTACCATGACAACTTGCAAGCCCAAATTCCCTTGCAGGATTTGTAAGGGTGACCACCTTCTTAAGGATTGCCCTGGTATTCACAAGGTTTTAGACATGTGGTCCACGAGTTTCAAACAACTTGTGTCATCAACCTCTATAGGTCATGCTGGTGACGACTCATTGACTAGTGCTAGTAAGGTCGGAAGTAAGGGGGGTTGAATTAAGATTCCTTTCCTCTTATGTAGGGAAATGCATCATACTCACCTTTGTACTCATATGGATGAAGCTTCATGTTTGTTGGAAGACATGATTGTTTCCCAACCACAACTTCCAACTGCATAGTGTAAGATCTCTCTCAACCCACCATCGGTCAATCCCACTCCTCCCTTTAAGAGTGAAGTTAAAGTGGTCGATCCCAATCTTCCTTCGAAGAGTGAAGTTAAAGCAGTCGATCTGGTTCCCTCATCAGTCGATCCCACTCTTCCTTTGAAGAGAGAAATCCAAGTGGTCGACCCGAGTCCATCATCGGTAGATCTCACTCTCCCCTTAGAGAGTGACATTCACCAAGTGATTGATCTAATCCCATCATCGGTTGATCCCACTCTTCCATTATAGAATGAAGTCGATATCGCTCACATTTTTCTTGTTAATATTGATTCTACCGTACAAGGGGGAATTTCTCTTTCTATCATGGAACCCCCTCCAAGTACTGAGGCCATTATTTTTTATTGGCATGGGCTAACTGGACCTCGTCTTCCTTCCTACATACCTTTCCAAATCATTGCTCAGGTTTGTGTTAGGAGCATTCCTCAGACTATTGTAGACAAAGGTGCTTCAGTTAGTATTATATCCTCAACTGCTTGGAAAACTTTAGGTTGTCCTCAGCTTGTGTCAATCACCCAAAATCTGTTAGCTTTTAACAAATGAATCACTGAACCTTTAGGGATCCTTCCTCAATTTCCCATTACTTTAGGAGGGAAAATCATCTATGTTTATGTTATGGTAGTTCACAACCCCTTGGATTTTAATTTTCTCCTTGGGGGAGATTATGTTTACGCCATGAAATTTATCATGCCCACTATCTTTTGAGTGATATCTTTCCCTCATAATGCAAAAAATTGTGACTATCGATCATCTTTAATTTTTTGGTCCTACTTCAACTGCCATCCAACCACCTTCCCTAAATGGTCCTTATGTGCAAGTGGTATCACCCCTGCCGCAAGTTAATTATGTGGTGAAGAGTCCCATGTTTTCAACTCTGTATCAAGCTTGTTTTGACTTAGATCTGGTAGTTGACATGGTGATCTCTTCAATTGGGTTCTTAGAACCTAATCTCCCTACCCCTATTGCGGCCCTTGATATGTATTTGGTGACAACCACCCCCTTCTCTCCTATCAAAGAGGGGTCACCGTGACCTCTCGGTCTAGGATCGTTCAAGTCGTCGAGTCAAATGACTCGTCAAGATCCTGATGGACTTGATCTGACTTGGCATGGGCCCTTTTTCTTCCTCGACACCCGCTATGGGATGCCTGCAGACTCTCTCCTTGCACTATTAACTCTTGCACCAATGGGAGCTAGCTCTCAAGGCTAGAGTTCCTCATTGATGTGACCAAGGACCACAACCGTGGGCCAATTCCCTTCGCGACCCTACACTTCGGGACTTTCCCGAGTGACTTACTCCTCCTTGAATCGATGAATATTCTGGGACGAGATCTACGGTCCATGTTCCTCTCGTGATCAATGATTTTGATCACTTCACGAGTTCGGAATTTGCGAGTTCTCTCGACTTCCAACTCCACTTTCCCTGACTTGTGAATCAATGAAATGTCAATCCCACTCCACATGTTCTCCTTGATGGACAACTAAGATTTACTTCAGCTCTCAGCTCTTAGGGACTTCTTGTCGACTTTTTTCTGAAGGGTTCTCCCTTCAAAATACGCGACTCTCTGCCACGTTCTCTTCCAGATCCAACGGCCTGGATTTACTTCTCTCTTCATGACCTCGTGAAGACTCTTGTTTTCTCTCGAAAAACCTTTCGAATCTCCTTCTCCCGAACTTCTCAATATTCTTCCACCTGTCTTATCCTCAATGATGGATGACTTGTCCTTCTTCAGGACTTTGGAAAGTCCTCGACTCATTTTCATAATTAGCATAGTTTGACCCTTCAAGAATTAGGTTGTTCTCGAAGGCCTTCTACACTCTTTGCAGAAATATGTGCAACTCTCCTACGACTTTGCTCGGCTTGAAAACCTCCAAGGTTCCAAGTTCCTCTGTGAGCTTCTTGTGCCCTCCTGGAAACTTCTCACTATGCTTCCTAAGCTTATAAGGTGAAATCACCACACCTTAGGCACACTCCTTATGTTTGGCTCAGTTCTTGTGGAAAGGTTTAAGGCATCTCCTTTCCTTTGTCGACGCACTTCTTGCAAAGCCTTCCTTCACTAGAATGTTCAGAAATTATGGGGTTCTCCAAGAATTTCAACTATGTTGCTTCCAGGTATGATCACACTAGCTCAATGCCCTCCTGGCAGAGTGTTTCATAGTGTTCAGTAACTCTGGACTATGATTCTTCCCACATAGTCTTTCTTTTCAAGGAACTTAACCGCCTTGAAATTTCTCCTTGAGTTAGTGGATAAATCTAGTGTGCCCTCTTGGAAGCTTCTCTTCTGACTCTACTGAGTTCAGAAACACACTCCTTGTGTTGGCTTACAGATTTTTCTTTCTCTATCGTGCACTCCTTTCACTTAGCCTAGAGAACCAGACTTAACTCAAATCACTGCGGATAGGAAATTGTATCTCTATCCCTACAGACAATTTATAACATTCATATACACTTCACAAACATGTAAAATACATTCATAACACAACATCCATTGAACATAAATGTAGAACAGGAAAAACTGTCATTTTCTATTAATGGTGGAATACCAAATTACAATGGTGGAGTCCGAGCTGCAACTGAGTCTCGGCTCTCATCAACCTCCAGCCTACCTAACCCAACCAACCAACTATCCATCTAAACTCTACTTTGCAACAATACAAGGATTTATACAAGAAGGGCTCTATGAGCTTCCCTCGCAAGCTAATTTAGTGGTGTCAAATCACCATTCAAACACCTATCTAATGGACATATTACAATGATGGAAATATGCTCCAAATCGGATGCAGATCCATTCTGTCGTCATCCTATTAATGGTGACCTTATCTCCATCTTGTGAGAGAGCATGATCTGGCTCTTCCAACTTCTCTTCAATTAATTCCTAGATCGTGCCTTGGATTCTCGAGGCAAGAATGAGAGGGCGATGCCTATCCTTCCTTGAATGCACGCCATGTGTGTTAACTAGTTGGCATGTGATGAGGTGGAGCGATTCTCCTGCATCATACTCCACAATGGAAAAAATCATGAGCTCCTGCTCATGAGCTTTCCAACATGGTTGAAATCCACCTAGATCCCAAAATTTCTCCTGGAGTTGTCTCTCAAATCCTCTTCTTCGTTGTTTCTATTCCTGCATCTTCCCCATTGCTCATGAAAGTTTCTTGCTGCCTAGCTTCCTCGTGCTAACCAATTCCTCTTCCGACTCCGACATCAACTTCCTTATCTCCTCAATCACCTCGTCCAACTGCTCCACTGTCTGGTTCTTTTGTTGCAAACTAGCTCGTTGCACCCCTTCATTGTCCATGGGAAAATCATACTAATTTCCCAAGTCATTTTCTTCCTTTGTGGCCTTAGCTTTCCTCCCTGATACAATATTCACTCCTGCAGGCTCCTCATCACTAAACTCTTTCATAGAGACCACTTCTCCTGACAAATTTTCTCCTGCCAGACCTTCAGTTGTTCCCATTCTAGCTCCCCCCGGCGATAACTCGTGTTGGTTTATCGCTCCCGGCATGTCTATTTCTCGGTGGCCACCTTATGGTTCTAGATTTCCAAACCAATCCTCAAGTGCCTTTAACTCTAATTCTCACCGAGTGACTAACTCAACTGGGTGCTCTCTTTCTGTTGGGACATACATCAATATTTGTNCATGTTGGTTTATCTCTCCCGGCATGTCTATTTCTCGGTGGCCACCTTATGGTTCTAGATTTCCAAACCAATCCTCAAGTGCCTTTAACTCTAATTCTCACCGAGTGACTAACTCAACTGGGTGCTCTCTTTCTGTTGGGACAGACATCAATATCTGTTCCATTTCCTCCATGACAGTCTTTGCTAGTTGTCTTCCTGTCGCATCTGCAATATCTATGCTAACCTCTCCTCAGTCGCTTGGTAGGAATATCTCAACTCCTCCAATGATCAGAACGTTCCTCTGATCCTTCTCTTCTATGACGGAATTTTTTAACTTCTCATCATATTCCTTCACGCGACTTGCAGTTCCACATGAATCTCCATCTGAGTGAGGTACTTATTCTACCTCCTCTTTATCTGTCAACCCCTTTAGCTGACGTGAAATCTCAACTGAGTTCACCTCTTCTCCCTTTCCCACCTGGCAATCTGGGATGTCTCCTCTGCCCACCTGGCAGATTGCGAGATCCACTGATTCCTTCTCATTGCCTACCCGACAATCTATGAGACCCTTGCCAGATATTTTTCCCTTATGAATGAGGTTTTCAGCATGCCTCAACCACCTCTTTAACCTTTGTTTCTGCCTCTAGGATGTTTTTGGAGTTGATCTAAATTATTGACGGTTTGAAAATGCTTAAGTTGTATCAATTTCATCTCAAATTTCACCTTCTTTGTCTTAAGCTTCTTCATAAATTCTACATCTCATAAAAAAATCTCCATTTCACAATAATAATAAAAAATCAAACATAGTTTAAAATATTTATTAAAAAATAATATATATATATATATATATAAACAAAAACAAAAACAATAAACATGGTTTAAAAACCCACATACATAAAAATAAAAACTATGCATAGGCTATTGGCATATTGACATAGACATAATACAAAGGAATTGTGGTGTAATTTTTATAACAAAGTATCATGAATGTAATTTTTCATGGGTTCAATCCGACCTATTCACTGCTCAGGTTTTAACTTTGTATAGACCCACATTTAGCAGTAATCCAATTCGACCTTTTGTTAGTCGACCTTACTTGCAATAAAAATATTAATCTGCGCTTTTGTTACACGTTCAAAGCTCCTGCGTGATGGTTTAAATTCCATTTATGTGGTAGGTTGGTGGGTCAATCCCTCATACCACTCCAATTTCTAGGTGTAAATTCTGGGCTTCGGCCTTATATACACTTCAAAAACTTACACTGTGCGGTCTGCAACAAATCCCAATTCACTAGCACAATGGTTAATGTGCTCTGCATCCATGCGCTAGTTCTCATGTTCGAATCAAATTTGCCAACTATGAGAAATGCAATCCCATTGATAGGGATTTGGTCTTGGCTTTTGCATTCCCAAATTTTAAACATGCAACAAAACTCTATTTTGCATGCTCTGCAAACAAGTTTCCATCTTTGACATTGTGGTTAAACATTGGTATATGCATTGAGAGGTTGATGGGTCAATCCTGTGGACCGTTGAGATTTTCAGGGGATTACACATAAGTTTGGATTGAATTATAATGATCTGGTGGCCATTTTCCAACGCAACATGATGGCACATTGGTCGGGTCATCTAGGTTGTTTGACGGAGATCATGGGATCATTCCTGACCAACGCTCCTTTTTAATAGGTGTCATGAAAACTAAAATTTTAATAAATTCATTTCTATTCCATATCACAAGTTAGGCGCATGGACTATTAATAAATTGCTTAGAATGTTTCTGTAGAGGCCGTGAGTTCAAACCCAACCAATGCTCTTTTTTTTACAACTGTCACAATAGTTTTAGATTTAAATAAAATTATTCCCATTTTAAATTATAACTGATACGAATGGTTACTTGGTAAATTTTTTGATTTGTTTGGTGAAGGTCGTGGGTGCAATATTGGTTAATTCTCCATTCTTTAACCACTTGTTACATAGTTAAAATTTAAATTAATTTATTCTTACTCTATGTATCAAGTGATATATATGGTATAATGGTAAAGTTCTTGATTTGTTTAGACCAGGTCACAAATTCAATTCCTCAAAGTGCTTTGTGTGGTGGTTTAAGTGATTTTGGTCCAAAAGAGACCGCCACATGGAAGCCTCTGATTGGCCCATGTGGCAGCCTCCAATTTGCCCACTTGTATTCCATTTAATAGTCCAATCATATGCCACGTGGCACCCATGCTATTTTTTTTACTGTTTACTAAAAAATTCAGATCACAATAACTTTCTCATACTAAGTCCATTTGACATGACACAAGCGGTGTTGGAAATCTATGGACGAGATCTATGCAATAGAGTCATTATCATAGCAATTTGAGATAAAAATTATTTGGTCATTTTTCTTGGATTTTGCAGCCACATGACTTCAAAAAACAATTTAAACCATTAGATCATAAAAACATGCTATAAATCTATCATTTAGCTTTTGAATCACTAAAATTGAACATCAAACCGAGAAGTTATCAATGAAACACTGACGGGTAGTCCAAGGTGCACCACTTCCCAACAGGTAAAAAGTGCATTTCATTTTATTTATTTTCCTTGGATTTGTTCTATTTAGCACTAT
>ML779573.1:617490-628954 GCA_009831015.1 Picea engelmannii
CACGCGTCATTGATCCGGGTGCTTTGATTTCGACCATTGAAGAGGTGCGCCCCAGATTCTGGACCCCCCCCTCCCCTCCACTTAAAGGTAGAAAGGCGGGGGGGCTCCAGAATTCGATGTGCACCATTGATCCGGGTGCGCGAAATCCTATCATCCAGATTTGCTTGTCGTTTACCGCAGGTTCTTTTTCATTTAGAACTTAGGACAATTGGGTTTTTACCCATTTCTTAGCATTTTACCCCCATAACCAGAAATATCGCTAACACAATGCATGAGTGTTTACTTGATGATCTTGATTGTTGATAGGTTTTGTGAAACATCATGAGAGGAACTCCTATAAGGGAGCTAGTGTTTTCTTTCCTACAACAAATAAGTCTTATTAAGTGGAATGAAAGAGTTAGGATTTGATAGAATTTTCTTAGATTAGAGTTAGATGCCTACCCCTGCATATATTTTGCTAGCATCATCACAAGCTTACAAGCATCCCTGTTTGATAATTAAATGAAATAAATTTAAGCAATTGAATTGCCCAACACGGACCAACTAACTATTCTCTTCAAAGGCCATTTGTATCTCCAGTGTGCCTTTGACTCCTGCTACATCTTGAATGTTAGCTCCTCCATCCATGCTCTGATTTCACCGAGCTCTTTATCCATCTCCACCTTACTCTTATGTGAATGGACTTCTCCTCAACCATGCTTATGACCATCAATGGCCATTTTTCTTTGTCTATAGTGCAGCTGGTCGTTTATCATTTGTTTCACACCTTGCAACAACTCCAACAGAGCATCGCACCCTATCTCCCTGGCTTACAGAAATAAATTATGCACCAACTCCTTTGTCTCTTTCTCTCCGCCTGAGAGAAAACAATCTCTTGATACCACTCTTGGTATTATACTATCTCCTCTGTCTCTTCCTTCACTTGCTATCTACAGGCGAAATCAAGCTCTGATACCACTCTTGGTATCAGACCATATCCTCTGTCTCCTCCTTCATTTATTATCTACAGAAGAAATCAAGCTCTAATACCACTCTTGGTGAAAACCACCCCCTTCTCTCATGTCAAAGAGGGTTCACCGCGACCTCCTAGTCTAGGATCGTTCAATTCATCGATTCGAATGACTCGTCGGGCTCCTAATGGAACCGATCTGACTTGGCACATACCCTTTTTCTTCCTTGACACCCATTATGGGACGCCTATGGACCCTCTCCTTGCGCTATTAACTCTTGCACCAATGGGTGCTAGCTCTCGAGGCTATACTTCCTCATTGATGTGACCATGGACCACAACCATGGGCCAACTCCCTTCGGGACCCCACACTTCAGGACTTTCACGAGTGACTTACTCCTCCTTCCTAACTTCCGAATCGACGAATACTCTGGGACCAGATCTATGGTCCACGTTCCTATCGCGATCAACAACTGTGATCACTTCGCGAGTTCTCTCGACTTTCGACTCCACTTTCCCTGACTTGTGAATCAACAAAATGTCGATCCCACTCCACGTGTTCTCCTCGATGGACGGCTAATATTTACTTCGACTCTCAGCTCTTCGAGACTTCTTGTCAAATTTTCTCTGAAGGGTTATCCCTTTGAAATATGCAACTCTCTGCAAAGTTCTCTTCCAGATCCAATGGCCTATATTTACTTTCCTCTTCATGACCTCGCGAAGACTCTTGTTTTCTCCCAGCAAACCTTTTGAAGCTCCTGCTCCTGAACTTCTCAATATTCTGCCACCTGTATTCTTGTCGACGATGGATGACTTCTTCGTCTTCAGGACTTCCGCAAGTCCTCGAATCTTTTACACAGTTATCATAATTTCACCCTTCGAGACTTAGGTTGTTCTCGAAGGCCTTCTACACTCTTTACAGAACTCTGTGCAACTCTCCTATGAATTTTCTCGGCTTGAAAACCTCCAAGGTTCCAAGTTCCTCTTTGAGCTTCTCATGCCCTCTTGGCAGCGTCTCACTCTGATTTTTGAGCTTATAAGGTGAACTCACCACACCTTAGGCACACTCCTTGTGCTGGGCTCAGTTCTTTGATGACTTCTCCCTTAGCCTTGTGGAAAGGTTTAAGGCATCTCCTTTCCTTTATCGACGCACTTCTTGCAAAGCCTTCCTTAACCAGAATGTTCAGCAATTTTGGGGTTCTCCAACATTTTAAACTATGTTTTTTCTGGGTATGCTCACACTAGCTCGATGCCCTCTTGGCAAAGTGTTTCAGAGTGTTCAGTAACTCTGGACTGTGCTTCTTCCCACATAGTCTTTATTTTCAAGGAACTTGACCGCCTTGAAATTTCTCCCTGAGTCAGTGGATAAATCTAGTGTGCCCTCCTGGCGGCTTCTCTTCTGACTCCACTGAGTTCAGACACGCACTCCTTGCACCGGCTTACATATTTTTCTTGCTCTGTCACACACTCCTTGCACTTAGCCTATAGAACCATACTTAACTCAACTCACTTGCGGATAGGAAACTGTATCTCTATCCCCGCAAATGATTTCTAACATTCATCTACACTTCACAAACATGTAAAAGACATTCATAACATAACATCCATTGAACATAAATGTAGAATAGAAAAAACTATCATTTTCTATTAATGGTGGAATGCTAAATTACAAGGTGGAGTCCGATCTGCAACTGAGTCTCGACTCTCATCAACCTCCATACTACCTAACCCAACCAACCAATTATCCATCTAAACTCTACCTTGAAACAATACAAGGATTTATACAAGAGGGTCTCTATGAGCTTCCCTCGCAAGATAATTTAGTGGTGTCAAATAACCATTCAAACACCTATCTAATGGACAGATTACAATGATGGAAATCTTCTCCAAATAGGATGCAGATCCATTCTGTCGCTGGCCTATTAATGGAGACCTTATCTCTAGCTTGTGCGAGAGCACGATCTGCCTCTTCCATCTTATCTTCAATTAATGCCTAGATCACGCCTTGGATTCTTGAGGAAAGAATGAGAGGGCGACACATATTCTTCCTTCAATAAGCGACACACATGTTAACTAGATGGCATGTGCTAAGGTGGAGCAATGCTCCTGCAACAATACTCCTTCCATAGGGTTATTCTTTCATCCAACGAAGATCTCTTGGAAGCCATGATTGAGGTATGTCCCTTGATGTGTATCCCTTCCAGAGAATTTTCCTCTTGGAAGCCATGATCAAGATGAGGTTGCGAGAATATTTTTCTTCTCTGTGACAATCTTGGTAAAAAATGAAACAGAGGTATGGGAATTGAACCTAGACGTTACGAGCATAGTTCTTGTTCCTGTTTCAATCTCGTTAAAAAATTAAACAGATCCTTGTGGACATAATTTTCTTCTTTGTGGAAAGCTCGTTAAAATGTGAAACAAAGGTCTGGGAATCAAACCCAGAGGTTATGAGCATAGTTCTTTTCTGGTGTCAAGCTCATTAAAAAATGAAACAGATTCTTATGAGCATAGTTCTTCTCTTGTGTCAAGATCGTTAAAAAAATAAACACTCGCCTCTCTCGTTGAGTCAATTCTTTCATTAGAACTCATACCTGAACCTTCATTTCATCCACCTAGGTCAGTTGATCCTCTTTATTCCTCCCTCTCTAGTGAACATTTTCCTATTAATAACCAAGAGTCTATTTTGGTATAAAATTTGGCTATAGGAGAAGAGTCGGTGAATGAAACGAAGTTTGGGGGGCATGTCTCCAACCTTTGGTTATCATGTTGGAGTTAAGCCACTAGCTTCTCAAGACGGGGGAAAAGTACCAACCACCCATGGGTATTCTCCCTCGAAACCTTTTGACATTGTGTTGGGAAGTTATTGTCACACTTTGGTTTTAAGCTCATTGTTGGCCCTTGACCAAGTTTTGAGGAACACTTGGTCATATTTGACCATTTTTGGGACTTCGACATCCTGTCGAAGATGAAGCGCAAAGAGAAGCAGAGATTGCAAAAGATAGACCCATGTTTTGGGTCCTTTTGGGGTTTTTGGGAATATGTAATGGGAAAGGGATGTCGACCCGTGGGTTTACCCACACTTAGGACCACTTTTGTAATGTATAAATAGATATCTAGGTGATGTAAGTAGAAGAAGAGAAAAGAAGAGCTAAGGGCTTAGTGCTAGAATTTATCTATGTGATTGACTTGCAGAGTTGAGTGCAAGTGTTGTAAGTGCTGAGTTCACAGATTGTAAGGAGGCTCTGTGCTAGATTTACGCGAGGAAGGAGGATCTGGCGAGGTGCGTGCAGATATCCTGTCCTATGCGGAGTAGGATTTTGATAGTTCTATGTTGTAACCAGATTGACTGAAGATAACAAAGAAGAAGGGTTGGTGGATGTAGCCCCAGGGTGGGGGTGAACCATGTAAATACTGTGTCTTGTGCTTATTCTTAGATGTTTTGTATTGCTAAGTGCTTAGATGTGATTAAATAGATTTTCTTATGCTTAGTGCTAGAGATGTATATGAATGTTAAATCCGATGTGTATGAATATGCTAAGTGCTTGGTTTACCAGATCTGATCTATCTTATTGTTGATAAGTGCTAAAATAACCTAGACCTAAGTGAATGTTGTGATGCTCTGTTATGTCGGCGAAGTAAATCTAAGTGGAATATTGATGAATGATCTATGCTAAGCGATTTGTAAGCAATATAATCATATATCTGTGTCCTAGATTAGGTTGCAGACACTTGAGTCCTGCAACCACCCATGCCTCTACCTTGGGTGAGACTTCATCTACTTCGCAAGTGTTGTTGAAAGGGCTGATAGTTAGGGTTTTGGTGGTGTGTTGTTGTAGCGTTGAACCCTGGGTCTTCCCCTATGCCAACAAATGGTTATGTTTCCACTACTGAAACTGTGGAATCTCTGTGCGTGGATCTTTGCCCTAGTGTGCAGTATTTACTTGATCTGAAAAGATCTGTGCTGAAAAGGGAAGGCCATATATGAAGAAAAGAAGTGAGATATGAACGCTTTGTGCTCTAATAAAATTAAAAGTGGATTTTTTTTAAGAAAAGAGGTAAGATCTGTAAGCTCTGTGCCCTGATAAAGGTAATAATAGTTAAAAGTTTTTAGATCTAAAAGCTTTGTGCCCTATAGAAGTAAAATAAGTGAAATTTTTTGTTTCTAGAGCATGGATATAGGTATGTTTGATAGACTTTGTCCTAGCTTGAAAACTAGGGCATTAATAGATGAAAGAAATTTTGACAAGAATATATCTGATAGATATGTTATACCTATGCATAGAAAGAATGTTTGGACTAACAAATGGATGCAGGATCCTAGAAAGATTTTTTTGCAGGCTAGCTACCATGATCTTGGTGTGTAGTACAAAATAAGTTGGGGATCATTTAAGAGAAAGAGAGGATTAATCCTATGTTACAGTTGCAAAAGACTGGGACATCTTGCTAAGGAATTCCCTGGTAGGAGATCTAGTTGTGTCTGTTGCAAAGCCTTGGACCACGAAGTATTGGATTTCCCTAGAATGATTGCTAAGCTTGAAAGAATGATACTGAATGAAGAAAACCCTAAGATAGATCTAGAAAATGTGGATGAAACCCAAAAAGAATCAGAGAAGGTATTGATACAAATGAAATAAATCTTGAATGACCACCGACATCTCAGGCTGCCAGAGATTTTTAAAGAGAAAGAACGCATTGAAGCTAGAATAGGGGACTTTGACATTGACTTTGTCCTTGATGAAGAGACACAAGTGAACATTATGCCAGAAATAACTTGGGAAACTATAGGGAAGACCTCCATGATCCCTTCACTAGGAGGAATAGTACTATTCATAGGAAAACTGATGATGTTATGTGGAAAGCTCGCTCAGATACCTATGACATTCAATGAAACTTCGACAAAGGAAGATTTTGAGATTATTAGATTCATTGAAGACAATACCATGTTACTAGGAAAACCTTGGATTGATAGAGTACAAGCCAGATGAAAGGAAGAAGAAGAAGTTTTGGAACAACAGACACAAGAGTTAAGAGATTTCATGACCAAAAGGATCACGCAGTTGATTGAAGAACAAGAGAACAGATCAAAGTTATTTGACACTGGACGACCAGATGTTAAAGCTGAAAAAACATTAGGGGACTCATAGAATATTGGAGTATCTATATCAGATATAGATGAAGTAGTACCCCTGAGTCTTGGGAGAGAACCTCAGCAACACGAAGTGACTATGCCCAAGGAAAATAAGAATCATAACGGGAAAAGAACTACTGATACGAAGCTCACGGGGAAGAAGGTTAGGAAGCTAAGTAAAAAGAGAGCTAATATCAACAGGCTATAGAGGGTTCCATAGGGAACCTCTCAGAAATAAACTTTGCAAAATTGGAGCATCGTTGGGATATCAGAAAAGTGACATGGGTCACTTTGCCATGGCGAAGAAATATAGCCATTGGAGGTCGATATATCCATTCGAATGCCACTCCAAATGGATACAAAATCATTGATGGCTCATCAGCAGACCGTTAGACCATGCCATAACAGACAAAACAAGAGTTAATGAAGCCCCATATCCGTTACAAATGATTTTTTACAGAGTTGCTTACTTATTCCATCGCGCCATGCACGAAAGACACTTTTGTAATTGTGAATTTGAGTCTGAAGACTACATGAATTGTGAACAGTGATTACTCCACTCTTACTCTCTACCCTATTACAGTACCTAGGTTACTTTGAGAACCCTAGATATTGATCCTCAACATATATGTCCGACTAATTTAGCGCAGCTGAAGAATTTGTAAGAGAGGTACTCACTAGCCTCATAACCGAAAGAGTCATGTTAGAGAGAGGATTGTCTACAAGTTTGCAAGCATCATTGACGAGAGGAGTGCAAGCCTCCCCATCGACTGCTTGAGCAGGAACATCCCGAGCCAGCAGAAAAAGAAGAACTAAACATAAAGACGATATGGCCAGTGCGAAGTTGGTTCCATCCATCCTACCTGCTTACATACCACCTCTGAGTGGTGCGATCAACAGAGACAGTGTGCCTAGAGACTTTGAGTACACTCTAGTCACTGTGTACCTACCGAAAGGGGTACGCACAGCCTGCGTAGATCATGACAAGATCGCAACATTGAAGTTTAGTGACTTCAACCTAGGGGATCATAAAGTTTACATCATGATTTCCTCGTACAAGTACCTAACCAGAACCAAGGGAAATAATTTGAAGATCGTCCCTCAACAATGGACAATGAACCTCGCATAGTCCACTCTGCTCAATGTTATGAAGATAATGCACTTCGACAGACACCATGAGGTGAATTCTTGTGTGAAACTGTTGCAGGCAAGTTACCATGGAGGATACTTATGGCTAAACCATCGCATAACAGTTGATCCAAAACTGATCAATCAGATCACCGGGCTTAGCATGCAGGGCCCTACTCCCCATGATTACTATCCTGGAAAGACCGCAGATCACACTCTTTCTCACAAGATCAAAGAATCTTATGGCGATGTTGAGAAAGGTGCATGAGGCTACAAGGTAGCTTCTATTGAAAGTGGCGCAATGCACCTCTCCTATCAATTGATCGTAGGGAAGTTGGTACGCAAGATTCGACCCACGCAAGTATTCGGCTTTGTAGTCGACCTCGCAGGGAAGTGCGCAGAGGGACTACATATGAACTGGGTGAAGTACCTGGTGAATGAACTAGATATTGAATGTAGAGAATCCTAGGATCAGGGGCATGAATTCCATTTTAGCTGTCTCTTGATACTTATATATTTTGTTGCATGGGAGCTACCGGAAGGTGAAACCTTCCCGGACATCGACCCCTTTGAACCACTAGCTGCGAAGTTCAGTACATTGTGGTACTCGAATGATACAAACAAGAAGTGGCAATCTAATGCCATCTTCCATACCTACTACACCCAGTTGAAGATCTCCATCTACTCCGAGCCTCGCATGACCCCGAATACTTTACACAGGTTTCAACCTTTGATGAAGTTCAACATGGACCGCCATTTCATATATATTACAACACACGCTAATGAGCACAAGGAACAAATTTAGTCTTATTATAAGCTGACAGAAGAAGACCTGGAGGAGATCACCAAGGAATGGTCGGTGGACCTCCTTATTTCAGCAGACCCCGCAGAAATATTCGACATCGACAGCCCAGAAGCTGCACAGGATACACCTGGGCCCAGTAAGACAAAGAAGATGAAGAAGGTTGAGGAAGTCTAGGATATAGACAACCTATCTGTGAGGACGACTTCCATTAAACCAGAGCGAGGTGATGATGAAGACTTAGAAGAAGTCAAACAAATACTAGAAGACGAAGTAGAAATCATAAAGAAGAGGAAGGGTTTGCCTCTGGAACCTTCCTCCTGGAAGAAATCAAAAGCAATCGTAACTATGCTACAGACCACGCTCACTCTAGATGACTTCAATTTCCTCATCACAGCTATGAATGAATCTATAGAGGAGATAGCAGAAAAGAAGGAAGCTAAGCAAGAGACAATGTACAACATAATTTAGATCAATCTCCAAGGAGTGCAGCAGGCACTTCAGTCTAGCCGCGCAGTCTCCACTGTGCCCCTTTCAGAAGGAACAACAGAAGAGGGAGATGAACCAATTCAACTCCACAAGATTGCTGACACAGTTGAAGTATGCCTTCGGAAAGCACAGGAAGAAACAACATAGGCCATCCAGGCCTTAAAGAAAGCATAGGAGGAAATCATAGAACAATGTCGAGTTGCGCCACAAGAGGACACTCTCCAAGCGAAATTTGAAGAAAAAAGAGAGAATATCCAAAAAGAGAAAGAGCAGTTGCTCGCGAAGTAGATCGGGATTGAAGAAAAAGTCAACTGAGAATTTCGCTATGTGACCGACTTAGAGCAGAAGGAATAAGAACCCATAGAATGCCAAGGGATGAAGCTTGCTAAATTTATTCAACAACTCCAACAAATAGTCATAGAATTAGAGCTTCAGAACATACCAAGTACCCCGCAAGAAGTGAGCGATCAACGAGAAATGACTACCCAGAGTACAGTAGAAAGGATTAAAGCACTCACTGAGGAATGAAAATAGTTAAGTAGCAGAAGTACGCAGATATATGAGAACCTAACCGAGAATCCAAAATTGCATAAATTGGAGTCGTAGCTCTAGAAGGCGAAGCATGAAGCCAAAAATCTACAGGTGCAGCTGAAGGCCATATCACCCATAGAGAGAATGAAGCGGTCTCACGAGAAGCGCACCGCCCAACAACAAATCCATATGATCCAAAGAAAGGTAATGGAAGTAACTCAATAGCTTCAACCTATGTAGGATAAGGAATGTCAGCTATTTACAAATATTGAGAGCCAGGGAACAGAGATGGAGTAGGTCGTGAATTCATCACAACAATTCCTAGAAGGTCCGGTGAATGACACACTCATCTAGGAGTTCTTCGAGCAAGAGGTCATGGCACAAAAGTAGGTCAAAGCAGCTCAAGCCAAGATTGAGGCATTTGAGGCAAAACTAATCAGACCTAAGTGACTCAAGACGAGTCACAGGTGAGTGTTGGGGGCTAGTGTTGGCATGTTTTTTAGACAGAAGCAGAGTATGCGTGTTTGTCATTGATGGCGAAGATCAACATGATCAGTAGAA
The DNA here is from genome assembly GCA_009831015.1 of Picea engelmannii. Taxonomy (NCBI): domain Eukaryota; kingdom Viridiplantae; phylum Streptophyta; class Pinopsida; order Pinales; family Pinaceae; genus Picea; species Picea engelmannii. The sequence goes on from ML779573.1 coordinate 627,079, forward strand.
TAGCGATAATGGTAAGATCAACAGTGTAAGATCAGAAGGAGGAAAACAGTCAAAGCATGACAAAGGTTTCCTTTTTGAGTTTTGCAGATCGGGAAATCCAAAGGAAAGAGGTTCAAACTCACGATATGCGAAATCGTGATAAAAATCCTGACCGTTGGAGTCATAGGACACGTGGCAAGCGATTGGAATTTCTCTGAATTTCACATTGGAGGAGTCAATGGAGCATGGTGTGGGAACTTTCGATATGTGAGATCACGAAAAAATATGGACCATCAAATCATCGAGATCGTGGTATGTTGATCAGGCATGACGAAGGCCCATGAAGTTGCAAAATTGCGATAAGATCGTGACCATTGATTCAAGAAGGACACATGGTGAAATTGCAATAATATCTGGACTGTTGGTTCCATAGGACACATGGCGAAAGATCATCATTTCACTGACTGGAAAGTCAAAGAAGTGAAGTGCTCATTTGATTGGTGAATGGTCATATCTCGTGGTCACATTGTCGAGAGATGGAGAGCAAAGCTAGAGAAGACAAGCTCTATTTCGGAGTTTGTAACATGGAGAGTCAAGAGGACTCATCACAGAATACCTGAGATGAAAAAGTGTGAAATGCATTTTTGAATAAGGCTGTGGTCATAGCCAGTGGTTACATCTGTGAAATATGGAGGAAGAAGATAGCGGTGTTAAGCTCCATCTCAGAATCTTGGCGATCACGAGTTGGATTATCGAGAACCTTCATCACAAGAATCACGATATGCGATATCGTGATGAGATCTAGACTATCGGATCATTGGAGATCTCGACCATTGATCAGGCTTGATAAATTTTATAAGTTTACGAAATACGAAGTGCCTTTTGGCACAGCCTGTGGTCACCACTGGTGGTCATGTGAGGGGAAGAAGCTAGCGGTACTAAGCTCCATCTTGAAGTCTCGACGATCGCAACTTGGAGTGTTACGACCCTTCATCACAGGAATGCCAAGATGCGAATTCATGAAATTCAAATTTTGTTTAGCGCTCGGTCACAGCTAGTGGGCATATGAGATAAATGTGAAATCCTGTGGATTTAATCCAATGGTGATGGTTAATTGGAAACTTGATCGAAGGGTTACTATTTCACCTCACAGGTAATCGATCAGTTATGATTCAGTTAGAAAAACCAAATCATGGTTCTTGGATGGTTGGCGATTCAGTTGCTGAGGAATTTTTTCCCAATATGATTCGAGGTGTAACAAAAGTTGTTGTGTATAAAAGAAACACAAAGTTATTGTGCATGGTTGGTTGTTCTGACTGAAAAATGAGTTGAACTATAGAAAGGTAAAACTACAGCATGTGCAGTGTGAAGAAAGCTTAGTGATAAGGAACATAAGTTGAACAGAAGAGAAAAGGTGAAGAGAGCAGAATGTGCACATATCAAAGATTATTAGAAGGATAGAGAAAGAACAGATAGACAGAGACAACAAGTCAAGCCAAATATGAACAAATAAGAAGAATAGTGTAGCAGAGAAGAATTGCAGAACAGTGAAGAAGTGGTAAGAATTGATTTATCTGTGTTGTTGGTTATTCAATAATTTATTTGTAATAAGGGTGGTAGGGAGGTGCTAGGGAGGACTGTTGTCCTCAGAGGTTCAAGTGGGTTCTTGAACACAGGGAGTTGTAGATTCCATCTGGTTGCACCCAGAAAAACTAGGGTGACAGGGTGGTGCAAGGGAGAACAGTTTTTCTCTATTATACAGGTTGGTGCCTATGTGACTGGAAGTTGGTGCTTCCATCCAGTTGGTGCTGGAACACTTAGGGAGTTGTTGCTTCCTTCTAGTGGGTGCTAGAGAAACCAGAGAGTTGGTGCTCTCAAACAAGTTGGAGCTTGTAAA
>ML779573.1:630560-664930 GCA_009831015.1 Picea engelmannii
TTAAAGCTTGTGTAAAAATGAAACCAATTCCGAGCTTAGTCTTTGTTATTTATCGTGCTCGTAAATACATGAGAATAGGTTACTGAGCTTAGTCTTTATTATTTCTCATGCTCGTAAATACATGAGAATAGGTTATCGAGTATAATGTTATCACCTTTTTGGACTCATAAAAATTCTACAAAAAAAGGAAATTTTTGGAGTTTCCTTTAAGCTCTTTTTAGACTCCCTAAACATGAAAATATTGTCAAGCAAACTTGCTTCCTTTCATGCTCTCTAAAGGATTTTAAAGGGAATCTATTCAATATTAGTTTAACCCTTTTTTGAGTTGACTGTGATTAATTACAAAAAATGAATACTCTAGTCAATCATGGCTAGAAGAGTTCTCATGGGTATTATTTTATACTTTTTCGGGCCTAGGAGACTAAATTTACGAAAAAGTTAATCTTAGAGATTCCTTTAAGCTCTTTTCAAACTCCTTAAAATTGAAAATATTGTCGAGTGATCTTGTTGTATTTCACGCTCATTAAAGTGAATTAGAAAGAATGTCTGTTGAGAAATAATTTATCTCTTTTTCGGTCTCATCAGACTACTTACAAAAAAGGAACACCCTAGCCATCTTGGTTAGGAGACTTCTCCCAAGTATTATTTTACACTTTTTTGGGTTTAGGAGACTAAACTTTATGAAAAATTCATCCTTGGAGTCTTCTTTAACATATTTTTAGACTCTCTAAATATGAAAAGGCCATCAATTTTACCTTCTCTAGACTCGTAAAATTTTACATTGAAGGACTCATGTGGGATCGAAACCTTACTTATTCTAGTTCATTAAACATGGGAAGAGGGGATCATCGAATATGAGTTATACCAAGCATCGTTTATCCCCCTCAAGTTTGTTAAACAAGAAAGAGGTACTCATCTATCTGTATGGGGTGGGAATTTAGGAAGTGGGTCAAGTTTTTGAAACATTATGGCAATTGTTTGTCACCCTTAAACATGGCACCTATATACATTATGTCATACAGTTGGGTAATTCACTTGTCTATGAGTCACTCAAATTCCATGTGTTGTCATACTATTTCGACTCATTCAAAGAGAACCTTTGGTTGTAGTCACACTCTATGTGTTGTCATACTCTTTCAACTCCTTCGAAGAGAACCTTTGGTTGTCGTCACACTATGGTGATCATCACATTATGTTTGGATCCTTTCCTCATCAAGTCAAATGCTACCAAGTCAATTGTCATTCCATGCAATGTTCAAGGGAAGTATCAACCTTACAATCAGACTGTAGTATTCATACTCATGTCAGTTTGTCCACATTTTATCTATCATTATGTTGGCACAGGGGTATACCCAGGGTTCATCTCTAACAGCACACCAACAAAAACTAACTACTGGCCCTTTTGGCAACACCTATGAAGTATATGCAGTCTCACCCAAAGTAGCAATAGGGGGTTGCAGGACACAGGTGTCTACAACCAGAGGAAATGCAAAGTGGATCCAAGGCAACGACACATATAAACCTAGTTATTCTTTATCTATTTTATCCTAATGCGCTAGCTATATCTCATATCTAACACAATGATGCAATAATAGAATAACAGAAGAAAAGGAACACAACATCAATCACACTGAACAACAAGATATATGTGGTTCACCCTCTCCCTAGGGCTACATCCACAAAACTGTGTTTCTTGATATATTAATATGGAAGCATACAGTTCTATCTACGCACTTAGCTTGCATATCTCTCTCTCTTTCTCTTCTTCTCTCCCCTCCCTGTGCACCTTGTTGCAGGGTTGATATTCACACCCAACTGAAGATCTTACAATACATAATGCTCTTTCACCCAACACTTCTATCTCTCCCAATACAACAATAACAATAACCGTGCTCAACAACATAAGAAAATAACCATATCAACTTACAAAGAACCCCACCTGATTCCCTTAGACCTTTATTTATGCATTATAATGGCCAACGTCTAGGTGTCAAAACCCTAGGTGTCTAAAACCCTAGGTCAACTTGACCCGTACTTCCCGGGCTTCGCCAACATGTCTTTCCTTCTATTCTGCGAGGTGCTCCAAAGAACTCATTGACATATTCTTCTTCTTGTTGAGTTGTCCACAATCCATATTCCTTGTTGATATGTCATCCTCAATCTCCTCATCCAATGGCTCATTTTTCCTTACTTCGCTCCTTCTTTTCTTCTTATTTGACCACTTTGACCCAATCTCAGTCAATGTGTCTTCCACGCAGTTCGTACTTTGTATTTTCTCTTCCTTTTTCTTCGCTTTCTTCCTTAATCCATAACCAAGGGCTAACATGCCCCCAACATTCACCTGTGACTTGTCTCGAGTCACTGCAAGAATGAACTCTCTGTATTACTTTGACTACAAACTGCGTAGAGAAGTCTGTTCTTTCTTCTCTATCCCTCCCTCTCATGTGCAGACTATATTTTTTGTGTCTGGTACCCAGTTTCAACTGCACCTGGTACCTAGACCCTTCTTCTTATTCTTTTACTGAGAGATACAAGGAAGTTGGTTGTCATAGTACAATTTCAATCGGCTTCCATTCACCAACCCTTCTTTCCATTATTCTTTCAAAGTCTTCAACTGCGTAGCTCCTCCTTCTGTAACATAGGAAACTTTGTATGGCCCAAGCCAATGTATCCTAAATTTTTCTAGATGCTTCATGAACTTGTTGTCATATACCAATACCATATCTCCTCACTTGAATACCTTTCACTTAATATGCCTTTCATGGTAGGCCTTCTATCATTCCTTCTATACCTGCTGATGAAATCCTACGATAAATCTATCTTCCTCTAGTTCTACCAACTGCACGAGCCTATCTTGAACAACACCCGTGTCATCCATATCTGTAAATGTTGCAATTATTAAGCTAGGAACTAAATATTCCATAGGGACTACTGCTTCTATACCATAAACCAACTTAAAAGGAGTCTGCATTGTCATCTTCTTGCAAGTGGTTCTGTAAGCCCATAATATTGTTGGTACTCGCAAATCCCAATCATCCCTGCTCACACTGCAAATCTTCATCAGCGTTGTCTCTAAGATCTTATTGAAAGATTCGACTGTCCCATTATCCTTTGGATGGTAAGGTGTGATCTTATGATGGTGGACTGCAAATTCCTGATTCAAGGATTCAATAGTCTTATTAATAAAATGCGTACCCTTGATTTCTCATAAGGGTCTTCAGGCATCCAAACCTGGTTATGATATCATCAAATATAAATTGTGCAATTGTAGTTGCACTACAGTCCTTAAATACTCTTGCCTCTACCCATATAGTGAAATACTATGTCGCAGTGATGATGTAGTGAGCTCTTGTGCGCTTCCATGGTGGGTTGATAGGTCCCACGAAATCAATGGCCCATTTCTCAAATGCCTGTAAATTCAGTTGCGGTTCTAAAGGCATCTCATTTCTTTTGGAAGGCTTCCCTACCCTCTGGCATACATCAAAGGCTTTATAGTATTCCTTAGCATCCTTATGTAAAGTAGGCCACCAAAGGCCAGCTCTAAGAACCTTATGCACTATTTATTTTCTTGCATAGTGTCCTCCTGTGATGCCTTCATGTGCTTCTGTGAGGATCAATGGTCTTTCTGCCTCCATAACACATCTCCTCAAAATCACATCAGGTCCCATCTTGTATAACTGTCCAGCTATAAGTGAAAAATATGTGGCATGAACTACCAGTTGTTTCTTTTGAATGACTGTATATTCACTAGGTTCCATTCCTGTGGATAGGAACTGGACTATCTATGCGAAGTGATCATCAACCTTTATGATGGCCAACAACTGTGCATCTGGTAGTGTATCCTCCAAACTAGTAAGTTCCTCTCCATGCTCCAATCTGGACAAGTGATCCAGTCCCTTGTTCATTCTCCCTAGCTTGACCACAATCTCAAAGGAATAACAGTAGCCACCTACATATTCTTCCCCCCAACACTATCTTGTTAACTAAGTATTTCAATGCAGAGTGATCGGTGAACATCTTGAAATGTCCTCCCAATAAGTAGTGTCGAAATTTATGCAACGCATACACCATGTATAAACCTTCTCTTTCGGTGATAGTGTAATTTATCTCAGTTGTAGATAGCTTCCTGCTAGCAAAGGATAATGGGTGGTCAATATCTTTGGCTCCTGGTTGTGCTAACACTGCTCCTAATGCAATGGATGAGGCATCGACATGCACATGGAATTCCTTACTCCAATCTGGGAAAACCAAGATAGGCATAGTAACCATTTTTTGTTTTAGTGTGTTGAAGATCTGCTGACATTCTTCTGTCCATTGAAACCGAAAATATTTCTTTAAAATCTTCACCGTGGGTGTTTTTATCTGTGCATATCCTTTAATGAACTTTTTGTAGTATCCAGTATGTCCCAACACAGTGTGCAACTATCTAACCAAAGTAGGGGGAGGTAGATCAACAATGATGGCGATCTTGGAAGGATCTACCAACAACCCCTGCTTACACACAATACGGCCTAGAAGTACTCCAAAAGGTGACAAGAAAATTCACTTTTTCAGGTTCAGATCAATCTGATATTTCCTGCACTTTTCCAACATTAGTCTCAAGCATTCAATATGATCTTTCAATAAGCTAAAAATAGTCCAATCATCAAAATATGCTTCTAAAATTTTACATAAAAATTCCTTGAATGTTTCGACCACCACCTTGGAAAAGATGGTTGGTGCATTCTTCAGTCCAAAGGGAATCACTATGTATTGGTAGGATCCCCATTATTTTGCAAATGTGGTCTTATGTTGATCTTCCTTGGCAATCCTAATCTGATGGTACCCTAAGAATCCATTTGTTAAGGAGTAAACTTCATGTCCTCCAACATTATCTAACACTTCGTCAGTGAATGGTGTAGGGAATGGATCATGTAAGAAGACATCATTCATTTTCCTTAAGTCTACATAGATTCTGATCTCTCCTGACTTCTTGTCTTGGACCACCATAGGGCTAATCCATTCTGACTCTTCAACAGGTTCTATGATTCCTGCTTCCAACATTCTGTCTAGTTCAATCTTGATTTTCTGCTTATACTTGGGGTTCAATCTATAGGGTCTCTTCTTAACTGGCCTTGCATATAGTTTCAATGGAATATTCATCTCTCCCATGGGCCCTTTAATTCCCTTCATGTCTTTGAACTTGGTTGGAAACAAGTCCTGGTATTCATGCAGTAATTCTGTGATCTTATCAATAGTGGCATCATCCCAACAATCTCCAACATTTTCTAGTTTAGGTGCTTGCTCCATTCCAATATTAACTTTCTTAATTTTAATTGGTTGTCCAATAAAAGGTATTTCAACTCCTGGTCCTTCTATGTCTCTCTGTCCTTCTATTTCTATGATGTTCACCTTCCTAGGATCATCGTCTTCATCAACATTGATATTGTAGCAACCTTGCAATTTCTAAAGAGGTGCAGTCCATTCATCCTCTTCTTGCTCAACAGGGAGGTTAGGTGCCTCCTCAAAGACTTTTGTCTTACAAATTGTAAATATTGATCTACTATGGGGTATTGACTCTCAAATAAAGATGTAGATACAAAGTTTTGAGTCATACCGTACCAATATGCAATGGTGAGGCGTAGTTCTGCTTGTAGATACCAATTGATAGGCGTTGTATCCAAAGTGTTAATGAACTTTCACACCCATTGTTCTTGAGGAATGTTTCTCCGGGCCTCCTCACAGCTTCGCACATGGTCCTTTGGACAACTCTGACCTATATATCGAACTCTTCACCCTTTGACTTGTTCTGAAAATCGTGTTGTCATCAAAGTGTGACATTGCACACAGTCTGTGATGTTATACTTATGTGTTCCCCACCATATCGCTGGTGTGGCTTTCAATGATTCATCCAGTGCCAACAACCTATGTTGTACTGGTACAATTTATTCAAATTATGTCAAATGTGGGCAGGTTACTTACTTCTGTTCCAATCCAGCGAACTTCCTTGGTCAATCTAGCACACCTCCATGCAAAAACTTCATACATCTTGTTCTGCCAGTTCTCTGGTGCTTCTTTTGAATCTGATGAGCATTCTCTTTCACTTCTCCAGCTCAAATTATCGTCGGCTGTAGGATTAATGTAATCATGTTGGCTTGCTGTCAATTTGTAAATATTTTCTAGCTCACATGCACGTTCTTCTTCTCTTATGGGCTCTGTGTATCTGCAACCTTTGTTAGGGTCCAAAGGTGCAATGAACCTAAGGCCATTACCCTCAAATTTCATTCTCCTCTTCTTTAGGTCAACAATAGTAGAATTGTTGAAGGCCCAATCAACACCCAACAACGCAAGATAAGGACAAATCTCATCCACAATATCTATGACTTCAAAGTCTAGAAACATCCTTACTTTGTTGATGTCTACAGGGACATGCTCCAGTCTTCCAAAAGGGCTCACCGCCTACTGATTAGCCATCCTGAGCCTGATAGGGGAGTAAATCAACTTCAGTTTTCCCATCAGTGCCCAGGTCTGCTTAGTCATCACATTGACTTCTGATCCCAAGTCGAGGACCACATAATCTATATCATAGTCTCTGATATGCACGTTAAGGTGTAGTTCTTTATTTGTCCTCCTCTTCCTTGCTACTTGGTTTACAACCCTATTTAGCATAGGGTCCACTCTTCCTATCTCATATTGTCTTATGAAGTGTTGTAGTTCTTGTACAATTGTTTCATCTTTAATTAAGTCAATAAATGTATACAAGAATCCTACAAGCTTTCTTACCTTTTTTCCTTCTCCTGACGAGGAAGACTGATCAAATGCTAGAGGCATTCCATATCATTTCACTTCTGGTTGTTCCTTCGATGAAGAATCCCATTCTCCTTCAAATTCTCTTCTATCCTTTTCAAATGTTTGCTTCTCCTTCCTTGGGTCGAACAACTGTGTCTTCTCTACAACTCTTCTGACCCCTGATTCTTCTGTAGTCTTCCCTGGAGTCACCCTATCTTCTCTTGTAACAACACCTCCTATAGTGATAAAAGTGACTCTAGCATCCTCTCTCTGAGGTTCGACTGATATTAATTGGACTTGCTGATTTCCACCCCATCTTTCCTAAGGTTTAGCCAGTAATGTTGGGCAATATTCGATCACATGTTCAAATGAGTTGCAGTAGCTACAAGTGGTACAAGGGTTTTGACAGTCCCTTTCCAAGTGACCTGGTTAAGCGCAGTTATAACAAATTATCTGACCTCGACCTTGACCCATGCCTCCTCCTCATCCTCTTCCTATGAATCCACCATGAGGGTTGAAGTTTCCTCTTCCTGGGGAATTAAACTGTGCATTGTTTCCTTCTTGTTGTACTTCACCTTGAATTTGGTATGCATCCCTTGACCTTTTATGTAGGAGGTCATAATCCCTACAATCCTTCTCATCATGCCCCATAGATTTACAAAATGTGAAGTAAAGGTTTGTAGGTGTCTGGACATATTTTTGCATGTAATAGAATTCACCAGGGCGATGTCTGTTTCTACATACCTCGCACCAGGGTAGAGTAACCTGCTTTAAAGGGCTCGGAGCTCCAGAGGCCAAGTACTCATGAAATAGGGGACAATGCTCCTTATCATGGCCCTCTGATTTACATATGATACACCATACGTCTTCTCTTTTATCTTTTCCCTTTTCTTTCTTCACATCTTCGACCTGTAGAGATAATCTAGTTAGTTGACTCAAAATTTGACTCATACCTAAGCTGGATTCTCCCATAGGGGTTGATTATAGTTTCATGGAAATATCCAGTGCCTCAGCCTGCGAAGCGATCTTCTGTTGCATCAGAGGGACTCTGATGTGTGGCAAGAGGGAAACAATGAACCATTCTTTATTCTATTCGTCTGGAATCTGAAAACTCAAATGGACTGTCAAGGTCTTAAACCTATGATCAAACTCCCAAATAGGTTCAACTACTCTTTGCTTGATTTCTTTCAGCTATGTGATGCACTGGGACTCTGAATTAGGTTTCTTGAATTCAACAATCAATGCATTCTTGATGACATTCAACGGTTTAGGTTGGGCAACTCCTTAGAAAAATTTCATGTACCATCTCGGTGCGCGGTCTCTTAGGGTAGTACTAAATTGAGCTCTCTTAACATGTTCGTCGGTGACATTCTTAATACTCCATATAGCTTCGCATAAGAAACAATGTTGATCAGGATCTTCAGATCCATCTCCCCTAAAGGTGGGTAACCTCATCTCATCTACCATAGATCTTCCTAGATTTCTTGACTGAGTATGCACTGAACCGCTTGTAATAGTGCTCTGAGTGCTCTGATAAATTAGGTTACTCAGGTTACTTAATGTTGCTAAAACAACATGAGTAGTGATAGTATGTACTTCAACGGTAGGCATAGTTCTTGAAGTCTTTGATTCTTCTCGGTGAGGTTATTCAGTCTTCCCTTCCTCTTCCCTAGTGGACTCTGAATATTCCTCATTCAATAGCTCTTCTTCTTCTCCACTGTAGAACCCTTCATCATGTGCCAGTGGCTCGTGATTATCCTGAAATAGGTTCACCAGAGGAACTTCTCTCAATGATATCCCACTGCGCGTATGTCCAACCTTTGTTTCGTTGTTGTTGTCTGAGTTCTTGAACATTATCCTTTAAATTCGATCAACTATTGTATCTTCAAGATGTTCTTCTCATGAAATATCATATTGATCTTCAACTTCAAAAAGTGTAAAATTTTTCCTCTAGGTCCCTTAAAGAAATATCTCTCTACTTGGCTATATGACTCTACTCTATCAACAACAAACTTAGTAATGTACCCTCCAATAGTACTATCAAACCAATGATCTACTGCTCTTGACATGACGTTATCAACTCTCTTGACCTTCTTAATCAGTGCTGTCAACCAAACCACAGGTGGTCTGAGTCTGATCTCAAACTGGGCATCTGCTAATCTGTCTAGCCACTCGTATAGATCCTGATGAATTCCTCCAAAGAAAATCTCGTGTATATCAGTAAAGATATACCTTCCCAACCAATATTCTATACTAATATTAGGGTTCTTGTTCTGAGCTTCAGCAAAGTCCTTTTCTTGTTCCTCTATCCACTTCTGAATCTCTTTATTCGATGGAAACCACCTTGACATTCCCTCAAGAAGATCCTCGTCTCGAAAACGGAACCATTTATTGGCACAGGGGAAAACCCAGGGTTCATCTCTCACAATGCACCAACAAAATGTAACTACTGGCCCTTTCGGCAACACCTGCGAAGAAGATGCAGTCTCACCCAAAGTAGAAATAGGGGGTTGCAGGACACATGTGTCTACAACTAGAGGAAATGCAAAGTGGATCCAAGGCAACGACAGACAACAACCTAGTTATTATTTATCTCTTTGAGGCTACTACACGAGCTATATCTCAGATCTAACACAATGATGCAATAACAGAATAACAGAAGCAAAAGAACACAACACCAATCATACTGAACAACAAGATATATGTGGTTCACCCTCTCCCTAGGGCTACATCCACAAAACTATGTTTCTTGATATATTAAGATGGAAACATACAGTTCTATATACGCACTTAGCTTGCATATCTCTCTCTCTTTCTCTTCTTCTCTCACCTCCCTTCACACCCAACTGCAGGGTTCATATTCACACCCAACTAAAGATCTTATAATACAGAATGATCTCTCACCCAACACTTCTCTCTCTCCCAATACAACAACAGCAATAATCATGCTTAAAAGCATAACAAAATAACCATATCAACTTATGAAGAACCCCACCCGACTCCCTTAGACCTTTATTTATACATTACAATGGCCAACATCTAGGTGTCAAAACCCTAGGTCAACTTGACCTGTACTTCCCAGGCTTTGCCAGCTTGTCTTTCCTTCTTTTCGACGAGGTGCTCCAAAGCACTTGTTAACATCTTATTTCGTTTGTTGAGTTTTCCATGATCCATCTTCCTTGCTGATCTGTCATCCTCGATATCCTCATCCAACGACTTGTTTTCCCTTACTTTTCTCCTTCTTTTCTTCTTCTTTGACCACTTCGACCCAATCTTAGTCAATGTGTCTTCCATGCAGTTCGTACTTTGTCTTTTCTCTTCCTTTTTATTTGCTTTCTTCCTTAATCCATAACCATCCCTTTCAAAAAACCCTACGAAGTAGATGCAGTCTCACCCAAAGTAGTAATAGGGGGTTGCAGGACACAGGTGTCTACAACCAGAGGAAATGCAAAGTGGATCCAAGGCAACGACACACAACAACCTAGTTATTCTTTATCTCTTTGAGCCTAATGCGTGAGCTATATCTTAGATATAACACAATGATGCAATAATAGAATAACAAAAGCAAAAGAACATAGCATCAATCACACTGAACAACAATATATATGTGGTTCACCCTCTCCCTAGGGATACATCCACAAAACTATGTTTCTTGATATATTAATATGGAAACATACTATTCTATCTGCGCACTTAGCTTGCAGATCTCTCTATATTTCTCTTATTCTCTCCCCTCCCTGTGCACCTAGCTGCAGGGTTGATCTTCACACCCAACTGAAGATCTTACAATACAGAATGCTCTCACACCCAACACTTCTCTCTCTCCCAATACAACAACAACAACAATCGTGCTCAACAACATAAGCAAATAACCATATCAAATTATGAAGAACCCCACCCAAATCCCTTAGACCTTTATTTATACATTACAATGGCCAACGTCTAGGTGTCAAAACCCTAGATCCAAAACTCTAGGTGTCTAAAACCTTAGGTCAACTTGACCTGTACTTCTCGGGCTTTTCCAGCATGTCTTTCCTTCTTTTCCACGAGGTGCTCCAAAGCACTCGTTAACATATTCTTCCGCTTGCTGAGTTGTCCACGCTCCATCTTCCTTGTAGATATGTCATCCTCAATCTCCTCATCCAACGAATCATTTTCCCTTACTTCGATCCTTCTTTTCTGCTTCTTTGACCACTTCGACCCAATCTCAGTCAATGTGTCTTCCGTGCAGTTTGTACCTTGTATTTTCTCTTCCTTTTTCTTCGCTTTATTCCTTAATCCATAACCAAGGGCCAACACATTCCACATCATTTCCTATTCAGTTTCATGTCTATGATGGGGGATACATCATGTCCCTCCTTCGATGAGTCTATTCCTGTCAAATTCAACACATTATCTAGGAATCAAACTTAGAAACTAATTAGTACCTTGGAGCCTGTACGACTCAATGGAAGGTTTCCTCATTTTAGACAATGGATTTATATCATTTACCTATAATCAGAAGATTCCACTAAGTGTTTGACTTCATCTCATTGATTCGCACTCGTTGGATTGTACTAGGGTACCTTGGGAGTCATTGACATCATTGATGATTTCCATTGCACTTGTTAACAATATACATTAATGATTAGTAATCAAGTGGTTTCTACCATGTTCGACATGAAGACATCTATTCACATGGATAGAATCATATCATTTCGAGATCAGGAAAAAGACCTTGGTTTGGGAACTCATTATGTTATGTGCTTTTCCCAAGTTGTGTTGATGATCATTTGACACTACTGTATATAATGTCACATAGATCCACTTTGTATTGGTTTGTGGATATGTTTTTTTGTCATATCGTAGCTCCATAATGTATTCTTTCGTGACTATGAATTGATTGAGTCATAGAGATATGGATCCACATTGTATGTTTGGTGGTCATATCCTTATTCAATACTTTCATGGATCCGCAGTGTATTGGTCGGTGACCATGCTTTGAGTCAACTTGTACCGAGCATTGATATGTTTTGTCCCTTGACCAAGTTTTGGGATATCCATGGTCAAGTTTGACCTATTTTGGGACTTTGACAACCTGTCAAAGACGAAGCGCAAGACAAAGAGGATATCATGGGATCTCGGCCCCTTTTTAGGGATTTTTGGGTTTTGGGATCATATAATGGGTATCAAAATGTTGGCCCATGGGTTTACCCATGCTTAAGACTATTTTGTAATATATATAGAAGACTAGGCGATGTAATGAGAAGAAGTGGAAGGGAATGGCTAAGTGCTAGAGTTGGATCTATGTGATCAAGAGTTGTAAGTGCTTTGGTGCATACTATGTGAAACTTACAGAGCTAAGTGCAAGTTATTGTAAGAGACTATGGAAGGTTGTGTGCTTAGATATACTCGGGGAAGGAGGATCTAGCGAGCTGCATAGATCCCCTGTCCTCTGCAGAGTAAGGGTTTTTGAGGCTCTATGCATGTAACCTATTGAAGAAGCTAATAAAGAAGAGAAAGAGTTGGTGGATGTAGCCCCAAGGTGGGGATGAACCACGTATATGTTGTGTTTCTCTACTTTGTGCAATGTGTTGATGTGCTCATATGTTAATATTCTTAGTACTTTAATATAGATAGATATATCTGTTGATTCTTTGTGCTTAATGATGTACATACATGTGATTACTGCTGGAATCTGTTAGGATCTGATCTGTTCGTCATACTAAGTGTTGTTAGATGTTAGATCTGGTTGAATACTGCGATTCTCTGTAATTAGGGTTTAACTACGCTATAACTAATAACTGGATAGTGATGAATGTTAACTGTTGAGTGCTCCATTAAGTGTTAGAATCGTAGATCTATGTCCCAGCTAAGGTTGCAGAAACTGGAGTCCTACAACCACCCCTACTTCTACCTCGAGTGAGACTTCATCTGCTTCACAGGTGTTTCCGAAAGGGATGGTAGTTAGGGTTTTGTTGGTGTGCTCTTGAGCATTGAACCCTGGGTCTGCCCCTATGCCAAAGAATGGTTCCATTGTCGGGACTCGAAACTGTGATTGCTGGGAACTGAGGAAGAAGAAGCTTTGTGCGAAGATCCAACCTGAAATTGTGAAATCTCTATGCATAGATTTGTCGCTCTAGTGTGCAGTACTCTAATTAGTTTGTAAAGCTATGTGCTAAATAAAAGAAGTATGATCTGAAGAAAAGAGGTAAGATCTGAATGCTTTGTGCTCTGATAAAGGTAAGAATAGTAAAAAAATTTAGATCTGAAATCTTTGTGCTTTGTAGATGTAAGATAAGTGGAAATTTGTGTTTCTAAAGTATGGATATAGGTATGTTTGATAAGAATTGTCCTAGATTGAAAACTGGGGCAATGATAGATGAAAAAAGATTTGATATGAGTAGATCTGATAAGAATAGTGAAAGATATGTTATACCTATGCATAGAGAGAATGTTTGGACTAACAAATGGATGTAGGATCCTAGAAAGAATTTTTTGCAAGTTAGCTACCATGATCCTAGTACGCAGTGCAAGAGAGGCTGGGGATCATTTAAGAGAAAGAGAGGATTAACCCTTTGTTACATTTGCATAAGACCAAGCCATCTAGCTAAGGAATTCCCTAGTAGAAGACCTAGTTGTCTCTGTTGCAAAGCTATGGACCATGAAGTATTGGATTGCACTAGAATGATTGCTAATCTTGAAAGAATGAATATGAGACAAGAAAACCCTAAGGAAGATCCAGAAATTGAGATTATGGTAGAACCCCAAAAAGAATCAGAGAAAGTATTGCTACAGATGAAATAAACCCTGAATGACCACCAAAATGTCATCTTATCATAGATCTTCAAAGAAAAAGAACGCATAGAATCAAGAATAGGAGACTTCGACATCGACTGTGTTCTGGATGAAGAAACACAAGTGAATATTATGACATAAAGAACTTGGGAAACTTTAGGGGAGACTGCTCTGATTCCTTCATTGGGAGGAATAGGAATATTCAGAGGAAAGTTGATATACCTATGTGGAAAGATTACCCAGATATATATTAGTACTAAGGGAACTTCGACGGAGGAAGAATTTGAAGTTGTTAAATTTATTGAGGACAATGCTCCATTTACTATATTGCTTGAAAAACTTTGGATTGAAAGAGACCATGCTAGAAGGAAAGAAAAATAAGTATTAGAGCAGAAGAAGCAAGAGTTGAAATATTTCATGACTAGGAAGATCGCGCACTTGATTAAAGAATAGGAGAACATATCGAAGCCATTTGAAACCAGAGAATTGGATGTCAAAGTTACAAGAATACCAGAGGACTCCCAGAAGATTGCAGTGCTTATTCCAGATATAGAAGAAGTATTACCTCTGATTTCTAAGAAAGAATCTCGACAACATGAAGTTACTCTACCAAGAGGAGATAAGAGTTAAGATGGAAAAATGAATACCGAGATGAAACTCACTGGGAAAAAGACTAGAAAGCTAAGTAAGAAGAGAGCTAAGATCGATAAGTTAGAGAAGGATCCAGAAGGAACTTCGCAGAAGGAAAATGTGAAAAATTGGAACTTCACCAGGATATCAGAGCAATGTCACATGGCACTTCACCATGGCGAAGCAATATATCCATTGGGAACAGTATAACCGTTAGAACGACACCCTGAATGGGAACAAAGGAATTTATGGTTAGACAACTCACCACCAGACCATTGGGACCGCACCATAATGGGAAGAACTGAGTTAATGAAGGCTTCTTACCCGTTGCAAGTGACCTGTTGCCAATCTATCTTTTTATCCCGTCGTGCCATGCATCGAGAAAACTTTTTATAACCATGAATTTGAGCCCACAGACTAGTCGATTTTCACACAGTGATCATCATGCTCTTTCCATCTATCCCATTGAATTGAGAAATTTCTCTTCAAACCCGATATTTTCAACCCTAAGCGTGCATGTCGGACGAGCTTAGCACTGCATAAAATATTGTCGAGGAATTTCTCATCGACCTCATGACCGAAAGAGTAATGTCAATTTCTGCATGTATACAAGCATCATCGACGAGAGGAGTGCAAGCCTCTTCATTGACTTCTCGCAAAGCCGAACCATCCCAACCATCAGCGGAGAAGAGAACCAAACACATAGACGACTTAGCTAATGAAAATTTGATCCCGTATATATTTCCCAAATACATCCCGCCTCAGGCCGGCGCGGTGAGTCACGATAGTGTACCCAGAGATTTTGAGTACACCATGGTCACTGCGTACCTCTCGAAGGGGATATGCGCAGTTCGAGCGTAGCAAGACAATATCACAGCATTGAAGTTCAGTGACTTCAACCTCAAAGATTGCAAGAACCACAACATGCTCACCCCATACAAATACCTAACCAGGATGAAGGGGAATACCTCAAACATAATCCCTCAGTAGTGGACTATGGACCTTGCGCAGTCCACCCTCTTAAACGTAATGAAGATACTACACTTTGGAAGGCACCAAGAGGTTAACATGTGCGTTAATATCCTGCTGTCGTGCTTCCATGGTGGCTACTTGTGGATAGACTATCGTATTAAAGTTGACCCGACATTGATCCATAGGATCATAGGGTTGAGTATGCAAGGACCTGACCCATAGGAGTTCTACCTAGGAAAATCCACAGATTGCGCACTAGCATAGAGGATTAAGGATACATATGGCGATGTCGAGAAGGGGACACGAGGCTACAAGGTAGCATCCATCTAGAATGGCGCAGTGCGCCTAACATGTCAGTTAATAGCTGGAAATTTGGTACGCAAGAACAGACCCACACAGGTCACAGACTTCGTCATTGACCTCACGGGGAAGTGTGTAGAAGGCTTACACATGAACTGGGTGAAGTACCTAGTCAATCAACTCAAACTATATTTCCACAAAGTGCAGGATCAGGGCTATGAATTTCACTTCATTTGGCTCCTGATTCTCATCGTGTTTGTTTCTTGGGAGATGCCAGAAGGTGTGACTTTCCCAGACATCGAGCCATTTGAGCCACTTGTCGCGAAGTTCACTACTCTTTGGTATTCGAGTGATATGAACAAACATTGGTAGTCGAACGTTGTTTTCATACCTACTACCTTCAACTGAAGAGAGCCATCGAAGTTGAGCCTCGCATGACTCCAAATACCTTATAGAGATTCTGACCCCTGATGAAGTTCAATGCAGATCGACATTTCATTTACATTACAGCATGAGCCGATGGACATAAGGATAATCTCTAGTCATACTATAATCTCACGGAAGAGGATATTAAGGAGATCACTAAGGACTGGTCGATAGACCTCCTTATTCCAGCAAACCCTGCAAGGATGTCCAACCCTGACAGCCCAGAAACTGTGCGTGATACACCTGAACCCAGAAAAATGAAGAAGATTGAAGAGATCTAAGACCTAAGAAGCACCTCAGGGAATACTGCTTCCATATCACCTGAGTGAGGAGGTGATGATGAAATAGAAGAGATGAAGGATAGAGAAGCTAAACAAAATAAAGGAGAAGTAACATCGTCGAGAGATGAGACAGATCTCTTGAAGAAGAGGAAGGTTTCTCCCCAGAAACCCTCTTCATGGAAGAAATCCAGAGCCACCGTGACCAAGATGAAGACTGTGCTTACTGTTGATGATTTTGATTTCATCATCGCGTGTTAAATTACGCCTCACTGGAAATCACAAAGAAGAAAGAATCTAAGCAGGAGGAAATGTATGACAGGATCAAGATCAAGCTCCGAGGAGTACAGCAGGCTCTTCAGTCCAGTCGCACAATCTCCACTATGCCCTTGCCATCAGGAGAACTAGAGTTGGGGAATGAGCTGGACCAACTCCGTTGAGTAGCTGATGCGGTCGAATCTCATCTTCGTCGTGCACAAGAAGAAGCAGAACAAGCCACCCGGGCCCTGAAGAAAGTGCAAGGCTAACTCATAGAACAACGCAGAGTTATAGAGCAGGAGAAGATTGCCCTCAAGACAAAGTTTGATGAGGAGAAAGAGAAAATGAAACAAGAAAAGGAACAATTTCTCGTAGGGCAACTTGAGGTAAAAGAAGTAGTCAACAGAGCACATCTCTTTGTGACAGGCTTAGATCCATAGGCAAAATACCGGGTTGAGAATCAAGTAGAGCAACTCACAGAAGCCATCCAGTAGCTATAGAAATGAATAACATATTTAGAGCTCTGCACTGTACCTGACACCCCACAAGATGTAAGGGACCGAAGAGAAGCAATTGCTCGAAGAATAGTCAAAAGAATAAAATTACTTTCCCTAGAATGCAAGCAACTAAGTGATCGCAGTGCCCAGACGTATGAGAAACTCATGGAGAATCTAGAACTGAAGGCACTGGAGTCACAACTCTAGGAAGAAAAGTATCAAGCAGAGACAATACAAGCACAGTTGAATCCCCTGTCAGTCGTGGAAATAATGAAGCGATCCCAAGATCAACACACTACCCAGCAACAAGTTCAAACTATTCAGAGAAAAGTCATGGAAGTGACTCAGAGGCTCCAACCTATACAAGATGAGGCTTACCAACTATTCACAGAGATAGAAGGCCGAGGAGCAGAACTAGAGAAAGTTGTTACCATAGTTGAACAACGCCTAGAGGGACCCGTGAACGAGGCAGTCATCCAAGAATTCACAGAACAAGAGTCCGTAGCACAACAACAAGTCGAAGCATCTCGAGCCAAGATCAAGGCTTTTGAAGCAGAACTAGTTAGATCAGAGTGACTTGGGACGAGTCACAGGTGAGTGTTGGGGGCCTGTTTGCCCTTGATGAAGTTTTGGGAGATCCTTAGTCAAGTTTTACCTATTTTGGAACTTCGACAGCCTGTCAAAAATGGAGCACAAGATGAAGAGGATTTTGCGGTATCTCGACCCCTTTTTATGGCTTTTTGGGTTTTGGGATCATGTAATGGGTATGGGAATTCCAGCCCATGGGTTTACCCATGCTTAGGCCTATTTTGTAATATATATAGAAGACTAGGCGATGTAATGAGAAGAAGTGGAAGGGAATGGCTAAGTGCTAGAGTTGGATCTGTGTGATCAAGAGTTGTAAGTGCTTTGGTGCATACTGTGTGAAACTTGCAGAGCTAAGTGCAAGTCATTGTAAGAGACTGTGGAAGGTTGTGTTCTTAGATCTACTCAGGGAAGGAGGATATAGCAAGTTGTGCAGATCCCCTGTCCTTTGCGGAGTAAGGGTTTTTGAGGCTCTGTTCATGTAACATATTGAAGAAGCTAATAAAGAAGAGAAAGAGTTGGTGGACGTAGCCCCAGGGTGGGGGTGAACCACGTATATGTTGTGTTTCTCTGTTTTGTGCAATGTGTTAATGTGTTTATATGTTAATATTCTTAGTAATTTAATATAGATAGATAGATCTGTTGATGCTTTGTGCTTAATGATGTACATACATGTGCTTAGTTCTGGAATCTGTTAGGATCTGATCTATTCGTCATGCTAAGCATTGTTAGATGCTAGATCTGGTTGAATACTGTGATTCTCTATAATTAAGGTTTAACTGCGCTGTAACTAATAACTGAATAGTGATGAATGTTAATTGTTGAGTGCTCTGTTAAGTGTTAGAATCAAACATATGTGTCCCAACTAAGGTTGCATTCACTAGAGTCCTGCAACCACCCCTGCTTCTACCTCGGGTGAGACTTCATTTACTTCGCAGGTGTTGCCAAAGGGGCCGGTAGTTAGGGTTTTTTTGGTGCGCTCTTGAGCATTAAACCCTGGGTCTTCCCCTGTGCCAAAAAATGGTTTGTTGGCATAGGGGCATACCCAGGGTTCAACGCTCAAGAGAACACCAACAAAACCCTAACTACCGGCCTTTTCAGCAACACCTGCGAAGCAGATGAAGTCTCACCCGAGGTAGAAGCAGGGGTGGTTGCAGGACTCAAGTGTCTGCAACCTTAGCTGGGACACAAATCTGTGATTCTAACACTTAACAGAGCACTCAGTAGTTAACATTCATCACTATCCAGTTCTTAGTTACATCGCAGTTAAACCCTAATTACAGAGAATCACAGTATTCAAACAGATCTAGCATCTAACAACACTTAGCATGACGAACAGATTAGATCCTAATAGATTCCAGCACTAAGCACATGTATGTACATCATTAAGCACAAAACATCAATAGATCTATCTATCTATATTAAATTACTAAGCATATTAACATATAAGCACATCAACACATTACACAAAGTAGAGCAACACAGCATATACTTGGTTCACCCCCACCCTGGGGCTACGTCCACCAACTCTTTCTCTTATTTATTATCTTCTTCAATAGGTTACATGCACAGAGCCTCAAAAACCCTTACTTCGCAGAGGATAGGGGATCTGCGCAACTCGCTAGATCCTCCTTCCCCGAGTAGATCTAAGCACACCACCTTCCATAGTCTCTTACAATGACTTGCACTTAGCTCTGTAAGTTTCACACAGTATGCACCAAATCACTTACAACTCTTGATC
Source organism: Picea engelmannii (assembly GCA_009831015.1). Lineage (NCBI taxonomy): Eukaryota > Viridiplantae > Streptophyta > Pinopsida > Pinales > Pinaceae > Picea > Picea engelmannii. Next base: position 649,793 of record ML779573.1, read on the forward strand.
ACACAGATCCAACTCTAGCACTTAGTCATTCCCTTCCACTTCCTCTCATTACATCGCCTAGTATTCTATATATATTACAAAATAGGACTAAACATGGGTAAACTCATGGGTCGACCTTCCCATACCCATTACATGATCCCAAAACCCAAAACTCCCTAAAAAGGGGCCAAGATCCTGTGATCTCCTCTTTGTCTTGTGCTTCATCTTTGACAGGCTTTCGAAGTCCCAAAATAGGTCAAACTTGACCAAGGATCTCCCAAAACTTGGTCAAGGGACAACAATATTCCTACCTCGGGATGATTTAAACATTTACTGTTTGATGTTTTTTTGCAAATCCCATCCAAATATCCTATTCCAACACCCCTCACACATGTAAAATGTTTTGGCCATCAACGTTTCTTCTAACCTCAGCTTTTAGGGGGGAATATGTTACACGCAAAATTTGCACACTACCTAGTGTCGTACTAAGTGTCACACTTATGTCACTTTTTCATTAAGTGTCGCACTTATGTACATTAGCATCGTTGAGTGTTGTAATTCCAAAAAAAAAAATCCCTAAGTGTTGCATTTATGTTTCATCACTCTGACACTATGGAACAACACTTTGGCATCATCCCTAGCCATTAAAGAGAAGAAAAACCCATTTTGAAGGTCGAAAACATCACTTTTTCCTTCAATTTTTGGCCTAGTTGGAGTAGGGACGCCCCCTTCCATGGCTTAGGGAGAATCCCCCCCTTAGGGACGCCCATTGATAAACCATTTTGGAGCATCCAGGATGCCCTTTCTGCCACTCTAGGGGAGCATCCTGTTAGGACAATTTTAACCAATTCCTCCTTTTTTTGTGGGATAGTTCTGAGGATTTTTGGGTTGTTATGGATAGAAGATGAGTCATGGCTTTGAGTTCCTCCACTTTGGGTAATAAATCCTAAATCATGGATGAAATATCTCAACCTTCCCTTGATTCCCTATGTTGGTTAAACCTCCCAATATCCTATAAACAAGGCCTATCAAGGTTGATAGAGAGTTCATGAAAGGTATCAAACTTTTGATCTCAAACTTCAGAAGAGTTCAGTAGTATTTTGGTAGTGCACATAATGGGTTGGAAAGGACAAGCGTGGAGGAAGGCTTGCAACACATCATGATTGTAAGCGTTTCATGTTTCTCATATCAATAAATAACTTAGCCTGTTTCCATACATCTATCTTATCCATTTTTTCTTGCATGTGTCTACCTGTGTTTCATGTAGGATTTCTATCATCTGACATTAGGTAGTAGTGGTAGAGAGTTTGTCTATATTTTTTGCAGGTTCATCTTCATGTTCAAGGTTTGGATCTGGAGCTCAAGCTTTGGAACAACAAGGATAGAGTACGAGAAAGAGTACCATTCCTCTTTATTTTCTCTATCTCTCTCTGCAAGTAAAGAAATAGAATATATGGAGTTTGGAATGTTAGCATCTATTTTTTATAATTGTCTTAGTTGAATAAAACCCAGCTAAAGGGAGCTCAACCTGTCCGTAGGGGGATATTTTCCCACAACATATACCAAAATTAGACATTGGTTACATGGATCTAAAACAGTTTGCATAACAATGGATTACCTTCTAATTTTAAGTAGGAACCTTTATGCAATGATATGAAAACTAGGACTATACAAACAATAAGCAAGCTTGGAAAAGGAACATATAAGATAATGAACTTGAAATATTGATAATAAATGAAAATGTTAATAGTGAATAATTCCAACCCAAAAACAAATTTTGATGGCGTACAAACAATAAACAAGATTGGAAAATCTTTGTTAAACTTGCAATAAATGTTTTCACAACAAGCTGTATGTATTGTTCTATATATATTGTTGAATACAAGCTCAAGGAAATGTATATTTTTTAATAGTTCACCCAAAGATCAATGAGCATTTATTTTTAAAAAACTAAAATATTTCAACAAGAACCAAAAATTTAGAAGACATTATATGTGCCTCGATCATTGATTTCTATGTGCAAATTCTTGCAAACATTTAACATATATGCTTGGTAGAATTTGCATCAAGTTATATGAAAAAAGGACAAGAAACAAAGAAATAACGATATGCTATATGTCATTAGATATGTGAAATACAATGAACATAAATACCCTAAAAATTTCTGTAGATAACAATTAATGTTATATGTTCCATACATACCTGATGAAATCATTTTTAAGAAGTAATAGTTAACTTGGAAAAATGCATACATGAGCTTCAAAGAAACCATAAAGAAAAATAAAATAAAAATTCACATATACAACAAACAAAACATGGGGAAACCTTGATGATGCATCAAGAATACTTGAAGATAGAGATTATGAAGTGTTTAATAGAAATAGAACTAAAGAGAACTAATCAATTGATAACGACATATTCTATAATGATAATAATCACTATGAATAATATAGTATTGATATTGATCTCCAATATTTTCAAAGCATTAAAAAAAATAAAAAACATCGTTGAACAGACCTTATCATGTTGTAAAGAAACCACATATATTAAAGAACACAACATTCTATAACATGATAAGATAGTTGAACAAAGAACAACCATCTATAGTCAAATATATATTGACTAAAAAGAAAAAGGCACCAAGTGAACCAATCCATTTGTTTTTGACAGGTGATATGAAAATATTTACCGTGAAGGCAAGTTTTCAATTCTTTGTGTATATGTATAATAATAAAATAAAACAAAATAGGGCCAACTTAAATTAAACGGAATCATAACATCTTACACAATAAAAACAACATTTAATGCAGGGCGTGCCACACTGCACTCTTCATTTTGCACGCCCTTTAACAAATTTGAATACCTACCCCTAAATAACGAAAAGTTGGACATAATAAAAAAACACTATGAACAAATTTGGGTTGTGCTAATTGATGAGACTTTAATGCAGGGCGTGCCACACTGCACTCTTCATTTTGCACGCCCTTTAACAAATTTGAATACCTACCCCTAAATAACGAAAAGTTGGACATAATAAAAAAACACTATGAACAAATTTGGGTTGTGCTAATTGATGAGACGTCCCTTGGCAGCTCAACATTCTTGTACCAAATTGATAAATGATTGCGAGAAATAAAGTATATCCCAACAACATATTTTGGAATGGTTGATATAATATTCGGTGGGGACTTGTATCAAGCACAACCTATCAAAGATTCTTAATATTCTATGGGGACTTATATCAAGCATAGCCTATCAAAGATTCTTTGATCTTTGAAAACATGATATTGAAAAACATAAATTATCATATACTTTTTTGGCAAGATATGATTTACACATGCCAATGCATAAAAAGACAAAGATTTTATCATAGTCTTGAACAAAAGGAGATTCATTGAGCAATATAATGAGGACATAGAATACATAAATCACAATTGTTATAACCACCCATAAATCCACTATTTTTGTACTTGTTTTACAAAAACGAAAATGTACAAAGACATAACGAAAAAATTCTTTCACAAGGAGATGAAGAATTGATAACTTTTGAAGGATTTGATGAACTTGAAAATAGTAAAGAAAAAATTAGAACTTATGACAAGACAACTATTTCACCATAAAAAATATTAGTCAAGCGAAATGTCCTAGTTAAATTATATGTCAAAAAATAGAACATAGAATACAACCTTATCAATGGTACTGTTGGAGCATTGAAGAGTTATTCAAAGGGGAAAATAGAATTGAATACCATTTGGATAGAATTTGCTGACCTAGTTGTCAAAAAATTGCAAAGAGAAAATTTCCATGAATTATATCACAAAAATATTTCACCATGTTAGACACCAATATTTCGAATTGCAAAGCTATTTTCATACACTAGAGGAAAGAATCAAACTACAATAAAAAACAATTCCTAATACAACTAGCTTGTGCTATAACAATACACAAAGCACAATGATTGACTTTAGATAAGCTTGCATTTTATGCAATCAACATTAGAACACATGGATTAGTATACATAGCTTTATTGTGAAACAAAAAAACAGATTCATTGTTTCTAGTCCAAAAATTAACACATGAAAAATTTTGCGTAAACAAAAAGGTGATAGCATAAATGAAATGGTTATTTGCAAATGGATCATGGAAATTAGTTTGTGTCCAAAGTTCAATCACATGTTCCAACAAAATTTTAATTGTATTTTTGAACATGTAGTTTACATGCACACCTTGATGACACAAGATGAAGACCTTATGCGCAATATGATCCTCTATTTCCAAGAAAAATGAACAAATTGCCCACCAAGCGAAAATAAATGGAACAATTATTTGCAAATGGATAATGGAAATTAGACTATGTGCAAAGCTTAATCACATGCTCCAACAAAATTTTAGTTGTAACTTTGAACACACATAGTTTACATGCACACCTTGATGACATCCTACAAGATGAAGACCTTATGAGAAATATGATCCTCTATTTCCAAGAAACACGAACAAATTTCCCACCAAGCAAAAAAAAAAATTCGAAATTCAATTTTAACGCTACATACTTTGTCCATGGTGTCCTTTCTTGTATAGAAAGAAACATAGACATAATTTCCACAAAAAACTTTTTCAATAACAAAGTTGAACTTGTTATGTTAGAGGTGTATGTCCAACATGTTTGCATAATGAACATATGTGTTGTTTTATTTACATCTGCCTCAACAATCATTGAAACAATTTCAACAACCAAAGTGCAAATGGTTCATAGTGACTATATCTTGATGTCATTGGTGATTTAAATATTGAAATTTATGCAAATAGTCAAATAAGAAAACAACTAATAGACTATATAAATTCACAACAATTGCAAGAGATAACAAACAAATCTACTCCAAAAACAAAAACTCAAATTGACCACATATAGACAAATTTGGATTCTGACCATTGTGAAGTTAGTATATTATATGAATATTGGAGTGACCATGACATGATCCATGCTTTGTTACATTTAATTTAAAGTTCACATCAAAATATTGGTTTTATGTTCATTCATATTTCAAAAATGGAAAGTCTAAATAAAATAAAAATATATTTTATTTTCATTGTAGGTAAATTGGCTCTTCTCATTTGTTTTTTGCTTTTACAAATTTGGTCATTTCCTTTTATGCAACACTGAAAAAGTATGTAAATTGAATAATGACACTTATGCCTTGTTTGAAATTAGTCAATAGATAGCTATTATGATAGTTGAAATATTGTTATTCTAGATTGTTATTATTTTAAATTGTATTTGAAATTATTTATATATTTGAAATTATTTGTATTGACCTGAATGATGGTTATTGATTTGATTTCTTCTTTTTTTTTCACACGAAAAAAACAGTTCCATTGTTATTCATATAGAATCAAATGAAACTTATGATTACAATAATCGAATTTCCAAGTGTAGAAAATTCCAAGTATAGAATATTCTTGATTGTTCAGCTAAAACCTGAGAGTACAATGTTTGTCCTTTTCTTTTTTTCCTTTATAATATTTCTGATTTTAGTCACCTCATAAGATTTGCAATTTGTCTTCTCTAACTATAGATCCATTAAAAAACTCTTCAAAATAAAGCCACCTTGGTTCATCTTTTAGAGCTTTCTTGGATAGACTGTCAGCTATTTTGTTGAATTGCCTGTGAATGTGCATAAAGTTTAAGGTTTCAAAGCCTTGCTTTAAGTTGCTAATCTTGTCCTTCCAATGGCTAAGGTAAATTATCTCTAGTTTTTCTTTGTCACTAATCCAGTCTATAATAACCTTAGAGTCCCCTGCCACCATTAAATTCTTGATAGAGAAATGAGTGGCAAGATAAAGTAGACCCCATAATCCCAGCAACTCAGCTTTCATATTGTTCCCTGTGCCACCAGCAAAATGTTCTTGGATGTTGTGTCCAGGAGTGATTTTTAAGTAAATACCTATACCACAAATGTCTGTTGAAGCTGCCCCATCAAAGAAGCCAATGGGGTTATTGTTGAAGTAGGYCGGGTTAAGTAGTATGTCTATTTTATCTACTTCCTCTTTAGGTAGATGTTCTTGTAATGTGGTGAGAATTTTCTGATAGAGTCCTTGAACATTCTTGGTAAGATTGTCAAACAGAATTATGTTTCTAAATTTCCAAATTTCCCACATAAGCAGAAGGGGAATGTGTTTATGATTTGGTAATTTGAGGAACCAAAATTTGAGGTTTTCTTCAATGGTAGCCTTGTTCCACTCAAATTCAATTCTCAAGGAGGTGAGTATTTGACCCCAAATCATTTGTGTAATCTGGTAGTCCACAAAAAGATGTGTGACTGACTCTTCTGCCTTAAGACATAAAGTGCAGACAGAAGGGCCAATTCCTCCACGTTTTTGAAAATTGATACCTGTGAGTAATTGATATTCTAAGCATAGCCATAGGAAGCATATGATTTTGACTTCTACCTTCACCGACCAAATAGTTTTGTGCCACCATTGTCCATCATTGCAGTTGGAGGTGTAAAGGATACAATAATATGCTGAACTAGCTGTGACTGTTCCTGTAGAACGGTTCCATGACCAATGAAGAAAATATTTTTCTTTGTTGAGTCGAATGCCACTAAGATTTAGTTCCTTAGTGTAAGCGTCCCATTCTTGGATGAGTTCTATATTTAATCCCAAAGATCTAGCGCTTAGCCAACTCTGTAATGGATCGGTTGTGTCTTTGTTTCTGGCTTGCGCTAAGATGTGAATGCCTTGACTGTGTAAGTGTTGTAAGAGCGCGTTGGATAGTTGGATGTTGCCCTCACATCCAATGTAAGGATATCTCCCAAGGATGACGTGATGTCCTGTGCCAACCTTCCAAGCCAGCCATCGCTTGATCATTGGTAAAGCTAGCATCAAATTCTGCCATATAATCGAGGGCGTCTTTGTGTGGTGTATATCCCTGCGCAACCAATAAGTAGGGTCATTACCTTTTAGATATTTCCTGGTGATGACCTTATTCCAAATATTGTTGCTGAAGAGACCTCTCCAACAGGTTTTGGCTGCCAGTGCAAGAGCAAACCATTCCAAGTGTTTTATGCCCCAACCACCAGCTTCTTTCGGCTTAGCTAAGATTTGCCAGTTAGCTAGGTGATAACCAGAGGTTTTTTTCCCTCCTTTCCAAATAAATCTGCTAATCAATAGTTGAATACGGCGGAGGACAGACTTCGGAGATTTTTCCAGACTAAGCCAAAAGACTGGGATACTTTGTAGGACTGAAGTTTCTAGAGTGAGTCGGCCTCCCAGGGACAACCAACGAAATGTCTAGCTGTTTATCTTCTTCTCTATTTTTTTGATGAGCCACGACCAATCGCCAATTCTATCGCAGTTTGGTTTTAGGAAGAAACCGAGATACTTTAACCCTTGTTCTAGACAGTCTACCTGAATTTTGTAATCATCAATGAGATAGCTCTTTAAAAGTGGATCTAAATTTTGTGCTATAAATCCAGATTTATGTGTGTTGATGGTGAGACCTGTTGCTAAACATAACTTTGTGAGGAGAATTTTGAGTGTTTTCCATCAATGTTGCCAGCACCCAGGATGAGGATGTCGTCCACAAATAATAAATGTGAAATATAGATGCCAGATGCTACTTTAAGTCCTTTGAAAGTCCCTGTTTCAACTGCCTCGTTGATCATTCTGCTGAGTGCCTCAATTACAAGAAGGAAAAGCAATGGTGACAATGGACAACCTTGTCGAAGTCCCCATTGGCAACGAAAAAAATCTTTTGGGGTTCCATTCACCAGCACTGTCGTATTGACCGATGTTATGCATCCCATAATCCAAGATTTATTTAATCTATCCAGTCCTATCTGGTCCATTAACAAAAAGAGATATTGCCAGCTTACACTGTCATAAGCTCTTTTCAGATCAAGTTTTAGGATGACTGCGTTCAGTTTTTTTACCTTAGCTGAGTGTAGACTTTCCTGGATTATACCCACTGCATCGAAAATGAGTCGATCCTTTAGAAACCCAAACTGTTCCGAAGAGATACACTTTGCCAGAGTGTCTTTCAAGCGGTTAGCTATGGTTTTTGAGATGACTTTGTACATGAAATTGCATAATCCAATGGGTCGGAAATCATTAAAGTTGATAGGTTTACTAGATTTTGGAATTAGCGTGAAGAATGTAGCATTTAGTGCTCCAGGAATCTTCCCTGTGAGGCGAGATTCTTCAACCGCGTTAAGCATATCCATTCCCATAATCTCAAAAAAATGTTTAAAAAATTCCTGGGTCCATCCATTTGGACCAGGGCTTTTGTCCTTGGGCATTTTGTCAATAGTGTCTTTTAGCTCCTTGAGAGTGACGGGTTTCCCAAGATTCTGGTTTTTTGACTCAGTGAAGATGTGCGGGACTGTCCATAAAACCTCATACTGGACGTCTATATTTTCTGACTGAGAAGCTTGGAATTGTGTTATGTAATGTTGGAAAGCCATCGAGTGTAACTCCCAGTCGGTTATGGCTGCATTACCATCATCATCTGTCAAATCCCAAATAGTATTGTGGTTGTGCCTCTGTGAAGCATATTTTTGGAAAAAACTTGTATTCTTATCTCCCTTTTCAATCCATATCGCCCTGCTGCGGAGACGCCATGTAGCTTCTTCATGTGCTAGTATTTTATTTTTCTTTTGGGTCAGTTCCTGTAGGAGGTCTATATCGTCTGCATTGAATATGTGAGACGGATTATTGTGAAAAAGGGTTGCTATTTGTTCCTCCACCTGTACCAGGTTGGCCTTCATAGCTTGTTGTTTCTTTACTTTCCAGAATATAACTTTCTGTTTTAGATATTTGAGTTTCTCTATGAGCAGTAGGATTGCTGAAGTGTTTGACCAGTCCAACATTTTTGCCCAAGTTTTTTTGACAAAAATATTAAAACTCTGATCACCTATCCACGAGCAATTGAACTTAAAAGGAGCTACTGTAACTCATTGTGGGCCTTCGATTGAGATACAAATCGGATGGTGATCTGAGATTGTAGAAGGTTCAACCCAGGACCTGAAGTGAAGATGATCGTTTATCAACTTTGAATCTATCAAGAACCTGTCAAGTCTTTTGGCAATACCATTAACCCCTGTTCTGATGTTCCTCTAGGTGGGAGAAAGGACCGAAGGTTGGAGGTCAATGAGCCCCGCTCTATGGAAAAGAGAATAAAAAAAAATAGTTTTTTGGTCCATCCTTGCAGAAGTACCCCACACTTCTTGAGTAGAAAGGGTCAAGTTTAGATCACCACCTAATATGAGGTTTTCCTCATGTAGGATTCCAGATTCAAAGAGTTTTTGCCAAAAGGCCTCTCGATTGTTGTAGGGACCATAATAGTTTAAGAGTTTAAAGGAAGTAGAAGAGAAAAGAAGCTTACCTTCAATGAAAATCCATGTCGAAATGCCAAAGGCTTTGAAATCAGCAACATCCGGGTTCTAGCCTGTAAGCAGGCCTCCAGATTAGCCTATGGAATCTACTGCAGCAACAGCCCAGTGTGGGAGACATTTCAAGAAAAGTGATTTTTCCTTGTCACTATTGACCAGGGTTTCTTGTAAAAATACAACGTTCGGTTTGATCTTTGTGAATAATCTTTTGAGGGAAGCTAGCTTGGTGGGGCTTCCAAACCCACGAAGATTTAAAGAAAGGATGATCATTAAGTAACAGGTTCGATCGGCAAGGTTGCTCTAAGTGCCGATGAAGTAGAAGAGGAAGGACCACAGTTAGTAGAGAGGTCAATTGAAGGGGCCATGACTGATGAAGGGAGGCTAGCGAGTCCTCCCTCTACAGAACCAGGGGTTTTTTTAGGGAATCTGGACCGGTTTTTTCTAATAGTGACATTTGATCGATCGGGTGGGAGAGGGGTGGAAGATAGTGTAATATCAAGGGGAATAGGAGAGAGTGGAAGGATTGAAAGAGTGGTGGGAGTGGATTGTTTGATGGAAGTTCTAGGAGAAGAGGGAATTAGTGCTGTCTGAGGAGGGGTTTGGGTGGATGGGGTGTTTGAGTGTTGAGTAGGATCGAGGGAAGATGTGGAAGTGTCATTTGGTATGTGTTGTGGGGAACAAAGGGGTGTGGTGGTGGAGGTGGGAGAGGGTGAGGGAAGGGGAAGGGAGGGTTCCAATTTTTCCATAAGAAAACTCCAGAAAACTTCAAATATTTCCCTAACCCAGGCTTCATTATCTTTGAGGTGTCTGAGTTCATCCTCTGAAAGTTTGTGAAAGAAGGTATGGAAGAGGTCTCGCATCTTGCAGAGGAAGGAGTCATGATCCTGGGGGAGAGAGGGGGAAGGTTCAATGTGTCTGATGGGAGAAGTTGGTTGGTTGACTTTGGAGGAAGAGCATTTATTTTTTACGTGTCCCGCTTGCCAACAAAGGTGGCATCTGAAAGGTTCTCTCCAATAATCAAGGACCTGTATGAAAGAAAGTTCTCCCACTCTAATTTCAAGGGTATCCGACAGACCTATATCAGTGTCAAATTCGACTAAGACCTAAGCTGCCCTTTTATTTGACCAGTTGAGGGAGTGCTTGTCAAAAAAGATGAACTTTCCTGCAGTGTTAGCAACCGTCTCCAGAATAGGAGGTGTCCACAGTTCTAATGGAAAATATGGAATAATCATCCAAAGCCATCTTTTGTCGAAGGAGCTTTTAAGAGGATGGAAACCTAGAGTCCACTGCTTTAGCATGAGTACACCTCTGTCCAAGATCCAGGGGGTCAAAAGTATTTGTTGTAGATCTTCTTCAGAGAGGAAGTGGAAGATGAGCCATTGATTAGAAAGTTGGCTTATTCTTGGACTGTAACCAAGGATTGGTTTCTAGCAGTCTTGAACCCAACGATCAAGGCAATTTTTATTCATCTTCAGGTAGTAGAACTTTCCTACAAGCGCTCGCTTGTCAAGGCTGGTGACCCTGTCCTTTGTTAGTTCCTGCCCGAGAGAGCAGACCAAAGTGGTTTGTTTCACATTCCAGCTTTTTTGCTTTCGATTCGAGCGATCCAATGCTCCAGCTTGCCTGTTATGTCCTGCACCTCCTTGTGGGATGGGTAATCGAGAATGGAAAAGTGGTGAGGTATTTGAGGGTATTTCAGGCCCAAGTGGAGGGGGTTGTGTAGAAAATGTGGAGAAAGTGGGGGTGGTAGAAACAGTTTGTGCAAGAGAGGGTGGTTCGATCGTGGGGGAAGAGATGTTCGAAGGAAGTCGTGAGCATTCATGGAAGAATTGATAGGTCTCGTCGCTCTAAAAGAGGTTATCTTGGGCCCAAATATTATCATCATCTGCCCAAGATAGGTCAATGTGATTTTCCATGAGGATGAAAAGGTGTAGGCTACGAGGAAACCAAAGAAAGATAGTCCTGGTCAACTGAGCGATGGAGATTTGATTTCTAAATGTTATGTGAAATACTTTTTTAATCGAAGATTTTAAACGATTAAAAGAGTGAAATACTTTTTTAATCGTTTAAAATCTTGGTTGTGTCTTCCCTTATCCTAGCTTTCACTTATTGTATTCTTAATTTAGTATTTCCGATTGATTTAATTTCTTTCTTTGTTTTTTTATTGTACCTAAAATTCTTTTGATTCTCTAGATTAATATGTTCTTTTATCTTTCTTTATTTTAGATTGCATTTTGATCATTATTTTCAAATGTAAATTTGTCTTTCTTTATTTTAGATTCTATTTATTGTTTTTTAATTCTTAAATTAATAATGTTTTTCAATCACCTAATTCACTTATTATTTTCTTATTTATATAAATTAAAATATGTTTGGATTAGGAGGACGTGCTATGCTAGTCCAAAAATCTTGGATCAGGAGATTACATGGCTAATATGGGTTACTCAACATGTATGGAATCTCACTTTAGTGGGGGGGAAATGGTGGTGGAGCATCCATTGGAAGCTCCATGCACCTCTAAAAGAAAAAATCACATTGTGGCTCTCATTAACCAATAAGTTATTGACCTAGGAATTTGGTTTAAAGAGGGGTTAGGTTGGTCCTAGCAGATGTGTTCTTTGCAAACTAAATGAAGAATATATTTCTCATATATTTATTAATTGTCCATACACGATGAAGGTGATGTGGATTTTCAGCTTAGAGCTAAAGAAAAAAGCATATTGGTCGAAGTTGAACTTGGAAGAGTGCATGAGGGAATCGCTTGAAGATAAGATGGTAAAACAGTTTGAAGCATTCCCATGCAATCTAGTTCAAAGTGTATGGTGAGTGCACAATTCAAGTATATTTCGAGATGTGGATATTCCCTTGGAAGTCACTGCAAGTTTAATTCTGAAACTCTTAAAGGAATTTATGGTGGACTTAAAGATCAGGAAATCGAGGAACCTAGTTATGCCCGTTCTAGAAGGGGATATCCCATGGGGATTATTTGACGACGCAAGTCAAGGACACCTTCAAAATGTGGGGTCATAGCAATCATGTTCATGAACTAGGCTCATTACATGCATATTAGGTACGCCCCAGGAAGAGGTTCAAATAATAAAGATGAACTCATAACCTTATGGACTCTCCTTGAGTTAGCGAAGGAAAAAGGTGTGAAAAAGATACAGATAACGGGAGACTCAAAACTAGTCATAGATCGAGCCTAAAAAAACTTCAATGTGATGAATATACACATCGAACCATTGTTACAAGACCTTCAAGATACAATCTTTTCTTATTATTGGATTTCTTTGTGGCATGTCTACAAGGAACTTAATAGGAAAGTAGATGAACTATCCAAGGAAGCATTAACGTTGCCAACATGGTCGTTCAGAATCCACGAGTATGTAGAGGGTGTTGATTATGCCTCCATGGAATTTATGTTCTAAGTCCTTTTTGAGATGTGGAATAGTATTCCCATACCATTGTATTTTTATGTGATATTTAGAAAATCAAGTTTTCAGTTAATAGTAGTTGGTATAGGGACATTGAAGGGATTTATCTAGCAGAGATGGAAAAGTTGTTTTGTTGTATATGTATCGAGTATATGTTGTAGAGTCAGGATTAGGAAAGTGGGGCCATAGATCTTCGGATAATCATTTTTATATCGCAACATGTATGTTCATAAGTCATGAATATAAATAATTTTTTCCCCGAAAAAAAAAATTAAAATATATTTTTCAAATGAATGTAGCTCAAATAGTTGTGAGAAAACCTTAACACCTTGATCACTTGAGTTCAATTACTACTTTATGACATATTCTCTTGTAGCGACTTGAATTTTGTTTCTTGTGGAGGTTTCCCCGACATAGATTACCTATAAAAAAAAAAATATTCCTCTTCCTTTTACTTTTATGTGTTGATGCTTGATTATGTTCACTATTCCCTTTCTCCCATTATGTGAAAAAACTTATTTTAAACTTGACTAAAAAATTTATTCTCTAATTTTTATTTTAAATTACAATAAATTGTTTTAATGTAATGTTTAAGCTTAAATATACTTATTAGTCAAACTTATTTTAGTCTTTATTTTTAACAAAAATAAACGTGTCTTAGATAATTTCCTTATTTATATAAATTAAAAATTCCTCTACCTTTTACTCATTTTAGTACTTACAACTCTTTCTTTTCTAACATTCTTTCAGTGAAGCATTGCACATTTTAACACTTTTTTACTTTTCAGAGATGGAGGTTTTGCAACTGCTTGGCTTCTTGAATCTCATACATAATCTTCTTTCCAATTTTATAGCTTTGGAATCTTTGAGAGTGATCAAGACATTAATGGCATTGAATAATGCTTACAATAAAATCGAAGCACATTCTGTCAACTCCACGAGGTATAAATTGGAGCACGTTATGTCAAATCCATGAGATATTATGTTCCTTCTGCACTAAATAATTCGTCTATAAACAATGCATACATGAATCAAGACACATATTGAGAGAATATAGAAAGTTCGTGGGAATCACAATAAAATTCAATGGCCTACATTTGAGATAGCTTGATATTGTTGGCAATTGTGTTAAGTATGAAAATTGTAAAAGGTTGTTGATCAAAACACTTTCTATACTAAAATGGCTCAATTGCACTTATATAAATTGATGCAGTTAGGATAGCATATTTATGATTTTCATCCTCTAAATGAAGTTCAGTTACATGATTGAGCTTGGTGTTATGCTTGATTCTCACAACTTTTATGACATTTTATATCTTGTTCAATTATGAGGATATGTGAAAAATTGTACTTATAACGATTTTTAGGGGGAATTCAAATTAGTGTTCGAATTGTGCTTCTATTTATGACAAGAATGCTCAAAAGTGATTCCTTGGGCTTCTTCCCACTTGTATCCAATCGAAACATTCTAAATGGTGATCATAGTTATTTCAAAATTTGTAATTATGTTCAAGACAAAATAAATAAATAAATAAATAAATAAAAATTGAAGTTTACAATTTGGTGGCTATATGCATGGTTCTATCTGTAGTGATTTAGTCATTTGTAATGGTCTAGCAATGTTCAAGTGGAAGTACTAATTCAACAACTATTGAATTTTTTCACGAAGTTATTGGTTGAGGCCATGGTTTTGGTTCTGCATTACTTGTATTGACATTTATTTAATTAGATTAATTTATACTTATTCATCAATTTAAATGTTTAGAATTCCTGATGTAATGACTCTAAAGAATGATGTAATATTTCTGTATAGTAAAGGTGTTATCTTTTCAAATTAGTTTTATTAGTTTTATAAAAACAATTTAATTTAGTATGTAGCCTAAAATCTATAACACTTAGGCGTGACTCCTAGAAATCACTATAATTGATGATAATATAAATATATTTTATGTTATGTTGTTGCCTCTATGGTTGTCAATGTATATCTATTAGGAAAATTTTCTTTCCCCTTAAAAAAAAGGAAAAACAAAAATAACATTTCATTTTTCTGTTCATTGCAATGACAAAAATGACTTCTCGCAACACAGATAGGAAGACAATATACAAGGACAACAACCAACCAACAAAGTGGTAAAATGCTTATCATTTTTCCAAAAGAAAATTATATTTCCTTTGCATATTACTTCGCCATAAAAAAATTGGATAATAGCACTCAAATATTTTATAAATTAAATTTTGAATGATAGCTTTGAATTATTTTATAAATTAAATGTTGATATTAAAAAACATTAAATTTATGGAGCTCTACGGTTAGTCTCTTTGGAATTATGGATTCA
>ML779574.1:0-14882 GCA_009831015.1 Picea engelmannii
GTGGTGTATTGGTGTAACTCTTATACTATTGTTCATTTCTCATTGGATATAATTGAATGGTTTAAGTATAAGTTGAAAAGGGTTTTAAATTGTACTTGATACTGATTCACCCCCCTCTCAGTATCAACAATTGGTATCAGAGTGGGTTACCTTTAGTACAATTTAACCACTGGAAGGAAGATCCTAAGAAGAAATGGAAGACAAAATTCTAAATGGGATTCCACCATTTGATGGAAGCAATTTTGAATACTGGAGTAATAGAATGGAAACTTATTTGAAATCTCTTCAGGCAGATGTTTGGTTCTCAATTGCTTCATGATACAATGCTTTGAAGAAACCAAGACTGTAGCTTAGAAGGAAGCAAAAAGGAACAACAAATTGACAATAGATACCATCCTGGATGGATTGATAGATTCAGTGAAATCCAAGGTGGGATCATGTGCATCAACAAAAGAGCTTTGGGACAAGCTACAAGACCTTTATGTAAGGGAAGAAGAAGAAGAAGAAGAAGAAGAAGAAGTTGAAGCAAATTACAACATCTTAGATTTCAAAGAAGAAAATAGAGGTCATTTCTTTTGCTTTAATTGTGAAGGAGTAGGTCATGTTGAATTTGAATGTCCTCTTTCAAGGATTGAAAGAAATGACACTGCATAAGAAAATTCCAATGAAGAAGAAGAAAATCACGAAAAAAAAAATATTCAACAAGAAGATGAGAATCTTAAAAAATTGAAGCATGTTGAGATTGAAAATAGCAAGCTCAAAGACACACAAAGAAAACTAAGAAATGAATTGGGTAGTTGTGAAAATAAAGTTGTAAGCTTGAAGAAACAATTAGAAGACTTTGAGAAACTAAGAGAAGAAACCATTTCCTTGAAAAATCTACTCGAAGAAGAAAGAAGAATAAGAGAAGTAAGGAATGTCCAAATGATGAAGAAAGAAGAAGATTGTAAGAAACTTGAACAAGAAGTTATCTCATTGAGGAAAAGCTTAAGAAACTCTCAAGTGCCAAAGGACTTAACACATCTTGGATGCATGGGTGAAAGTTCATACAAAGAATATGCAAATACCAACAAGAAGGTTGAAGAAAGAGCTACATAGACAGTTGATGAGAAGTGGACCAGGATACCAGAAAGAAGGAATGATTACAAAAGAGATGAATATCCAAGAAGAACTTCTACCTTCAGGAATCAAATAAGCTTCAATCAGTATGAAGGGAACTACAGAAGAATAGATCATGAACCCAGATAGACTACATCACAAAGAAGCCCACTTACTCCAAGGTATCGAAATTTCTTTCTTGGTCATTGTTATACTTGAAATTTTTTTGGACATAAGGCAATTAATTGTAGAATCAATGAAAGAAACACATACGCAAGAAACATGAATGGTGTAAATAGAAGATATGGAAATAATCGTGGATTTTTCAACATAATTTATAATTCATTTTCCCCATTGATGGATAAAAATATTGCATGCTACAAATGTAATTATCTTGGTCACAAAGCACGAGATTGTAGATATATGAATGAAGATGTCCCTATGCCAACCATAGTATGGAGAAGGAAAGAGATTCCAAACAATGAAGATTGTCGAATAGAATTGAACGCTGAAGAATGTAAAGAAGAAGATGAATGGTACATAGACAATGGATGTTCTTCACACATGACCGGGGATCAAGACAAATTCTTCAGATAGAAGAGAAAGGGTGGCAATGTTGCATTTGGAGATGACTCATCTGCCAAAATACTTGAAGAAGGTGTAGTATAACTTGGAAAAAAAAATGTAAAAGCAAATAATGTCCTATTGGTTGAAGGCTTGAAGCATAATCTACTCAGTGTTAGTAAAATGTGTGATTAAGGATACACTCTTATGTTTGACTCTCGAAAATGTAAAATCAGAGAAAATAACTCAGGAAAATTGGTTGCAACTGCAACAAGAAGACCGAACAACATATACATCCTAGACATGAATAAGAGAGAGAATACAGAAGCCACACAAAATAATTCCAAGGAAGAAAAAGTCCCAAAGACCAAAAATAAGGATGAAGTATTATTGAGTGCCATATGTTTAGGGGGAGCAGCCCCAAAGAAGAGAGTTACCTTTTGCCATTAAACTCAAAGGGAGAAGCCTTACCCTTTGCCATTTATGTCAAAGGGGGAGAGAAATTGGGATCATGATGATAGGGGAAGCATGAGTGTTGCCATCAATGACAAAGGGAGAGATTGTTGGAAGATTGGTTGTTGTCATTGATGTCAACCCTAGTCATGGGTTTTGGACCGCAAGATTGATGAAGGTATTTGGACATGAAGGAAAATGCACATGTAGATAAAAGACCCATGGATAGATAGTATACATCATGTTCTTTCCAGTGGTATGTGGCACGTCACGTGGATCCTCATGGCTGAGGAGAAATGAATTTTTGAAGATGACAAAGTGAATTGAAGAAGGAAGTACATGTAGGCCCTGAAGATAATTAAAGAAAATAATTACAAAATAAGAAATTGTTAGGTCAGCCCTAATGTTAAAAGGAAGTGACATAAATGGTATAAATAAATATCATTATACATTCATTTGATACACAAGTCGAATTTCACAGGAATCAGAAGTAAAGAAGGCCAGATTTCAAGGGAGGATGAAGTCTTTTGGTGATGTGTTCTAAGGTATGTTATTTTCAGGTCATCTTACCACTTTTGCTATAATTTTTTTTTATAGAATGATTCAGATGGTGAAATTGCTATGGTATTGAGAAGACATATCAAGGTACCTATGGTTAAAATTTCATCTCTTGATTCACTATAATTATGGAGATACACTCTGTGGAAGATAGGGTTTGTGACCAATCCTGAAGCTAGTCAATAAATAGGTGTTCTAGGTAAAATAGTCATAACTTATTCATAGAGAATCCAAATGACGTGGAACAAATTTCATTGGAAAGAGTATGGACTGTAGTTTCATGTGTGAAAGTTTAAGAATATGATGTTAAATATTGAGCGCGGGGGATTTTGTACAAGTTTTGTCTCCTGAATAAACCAGAATTGAACAAGGTCTACCATTCTCTCTGTAACTTCTTTTTGGGGAGGATTCAAGGAGTGAAACTTGGAGGAGTTTAAGAGAATACATTGATTAATATTATCTACAGGATCAAAGTATTCCAATAATTGAATAATTTCATAAATTGAAGAAGTCTCAGGAAGCATTATCAGGTTCTATGTGATGATTGGTTGATGGTGATGATTTAATGTAAAGTTTTATTATCTCTCATATATTCTTAGGTGGAAGGAAGGGGAAAGGATGGAGAGTTCAACTCTCTCTTGATATTGGATGATTGTATCTTCCTCTTGGAGGTTTATCCCTCCCTTTACATTTGGAAGCTGTAGCTACCTTTGGAAGTCATTACTTCCTTTGAACAATAACTATTGATTATTTCTCATATATTGTGCATGGTGTATTGTGGTGTATTGGTGTAACTCTTATACTATTTTTCATTGCTCATTGGATATAACCGAATGGTTTAAGTATAATTTGAAAAAGGTTTTAAATTGTACTTGATACTGATTCACCCCCCTCTCAATATCAACACGACTGATTCGACTGCTCTGACCCTCTCAAATGGGCAGTCACACTGGTAATGTGGCTCTCCACATGTCCAACACCTAGTCTTCAGTCCAATACTCTTGGTCCCTAAAGTAGAAGTTGACGACCCACCGACCTGAAACCTTGGCATGCTATGCTGAACATGCCTGAACTATTGTTATTGCGATCGACATTATTGCTGGTGTTGTGTTCCTCTGTAGGGAGTTCATTTCCGAGGCGCCGATCTCCAGGGTGTAGTGAACGTGGATCCTCTCGAAGTGCCTCGATACCCTGGTGGATGTCTAGCTAGTGTTTGAAGTTGCTGCGCACCAGATGTCACCTATCTTGTCGATCTCGCTGGAGTCCTTATCTGAAACCGCTGATGAGCTCCTCCTTAGCTATGAGAGCCTTCTGGACAACATCATGCAACATTTGAGGCATCAGAATCCTCACTTTCGCACAAATACTGACATTAAGGCCGAACAAAAAATTGTTGACCTTAAGCTTCTTGGTATTCAGCTGTGGGGCATATCAAAGCAACTCCATGAAACGAGCCTCGTACTCGGGCATCGTACAACTACCCTATCACAAGGTATTGAACTCATTGAGTTAGCGCTCAATGAATTCCTTAGACATGTATCTCTCTCAGAACTACTCCTCAAAAAGTTCCCATGACATGTCTTTGACGATCATGTTAAGTTGTGGCAGGAGCATCTTCCACCATATAAGAGTGCTCCCCTTTAGTTGGAAGACCGCCATGCAGACCTTCATGTTGGAGGTATAGTCACTAAGTGAAAATAACATCGCCATATTATCCAACCATGCCTTGGTGGTTGCGCCGTCCATGTCACCAAAGAACTTGGGAAACTTGACCTTCTCGAGTTCTCAGTGAATGCTACCAGTACCGGCTGGGGTGCGTGGTGGACCCTCAGAGGGTGTTGATGCCCTGGCCTCATATCTATCCAAATGGATAATCAAGGCCTCTGACATCCTAATCAACCGAACCACATCTCCCACAACTATATGTTCTTGTCCGATGACTTGTTCTTCTCCTTGGGGATTAGACCCCTCGAGCATGGATGCTACTAGAGGCATCATGCCTCCTCCCCTAGCACCACATCGTCTGCCTCCACGACGTCCTCTAACCATGATTACCTACACGAATACAACTCAAATTGATTAGCAGTAAATTATAATCAAGTGTTGATGTAGAGGAAGGCGTAATGTTCCCAAGTCATGGGGTTGAACCTGCTTTGATACCATATGTAACGACCTCGACTATTATGACACAAAAACGATGTACAACATGTAATTTTTTTTTTTTTAAAGAATTGGGACAATAACATCAACAATAAAGTCATAGCGACACAACTCGACGATGTCATAATGAATGAATTTCACATGACACATAAACATATAAAGCATAGCATATTATCACATCATGCAACTTGGAGCAATTTACGAACATTTACTCAGATAAAGAATATAAATGACTACCCGCCCATCTTACCCTGCAATGGTTAGGACCTCCATGAAACATAAGCAATTCTCAAGCCCAGGTTCCCATCGATTTTGACCATTTAAGGTCTCAGGGCTGGCGACTATTCTGAGGAACAAGGAGGTGTCTACATCCCACCTGACACAATCAAGTCCAAGCTAACTAAGCTAAATAACACCATTAATGATCAACCAGGCACAAAATCATTCTAATGAACAACATATGTAACATAAAAATTCTATGTTTCAAGAGAACTTAAATACTAAATCCATCCAACATCGATATAAGTCAAGGTGCAAAAATATACTTATTAAGTTTTAAGGCACAACAAATCTACTTAACTTCTAGGCACGTGATTAAATCAATGATCAATTACAATACTCCACATCATAATCAAGGTAAGCACATGACTAGTTTTTGGATAACATAATTCACTTATTGATCAACGCAAGCAATTAATCATTCACAAAGATCATACAGTAATGTCGTGGTCAGTGTGCTAGAAAACTTAGGCATAAACATTAAGCATCAATATAGCCCATAGCGCAAGCAATCTAAACACCTATTGACCAACTTAAACCAAGGCGCAAGGGAAATCAATATTAAACTTCAAGCCTCCACATAGATTAGTGGCGAAATAGAATCTAAGTAATAAAATGATCTCGCAACAATAAATCTTAGTGGTGAAATAAAATATAAATATTACAATGATCTCACGTCAATATCTAAGTGGTGAAATAAAATGTAATTATTACAATGATCTTGCATCAACATCTAAGTGGTGAAATAAAACATAATTATTACAATGATCTCGCATCCATATCTAAGTGGGGAAATAAAATATAATTATTACAATGATCGTGCATCAATATCTAAGTGGTATCATCAAGGTATTAAATCTTTAATGGGAAATAATATTATCATTCATCTTGTGCGCCAAAGATATTATATCCATCTAGCAACTAAAGGTGAAAGCAAAGGTCAGGAGCATAAGTTGATCATTGCAGAAAAACGATTTAATTCTAAACAAACACAATATAATTTTAATCTGAATTAGTGGTATTTGTAACTGAATTATAATTGTAACCAAATTATATTCTAATTATAATTGTAACCCGAATTAAAATTAACTGGAATAATTTTTTAAAGACAATTTTAAATTGTAATAAAAACTAAACTGTAATATAAACTCACTAAAACATATTCTAAACTAGGATTGCAACCGAAATTATAACCCTAAATTTAGAATTGCAACTGAATTAAATTTAAACTGGAATAACACTCCAATTCAATTACATTCTAAGTTATATTTGCATCTTACATTATAGTTCTAAGTGTCAGTGTTTCATGGAAACCTGCACAGGATATCTAGCTAAAGCAAGTAGAAACAAATCTTATCAAGAAAGGGAGAGAGATTCAATATGGAAGAATGAGAAAATATATTAACACACTCCAATGAGCTGATGATTGATACATAGATCATGATCAATATGATACAATGAATGAATGGAATACACTCGTATATAGGGCAAGACATTCCATAATTAAGAAAAACAATCAAGCAATTAGCTTTCCTTAGGAATGCATGCATGCATAATAGTGATGGTAAAAATAGAAAGTTTAAAATAGAACTAGTCAGTGAACTCCCACTAAACTAGTGTGTCAAAAATATAAATTTCTCCAACACCCCCCCTGAACATCATTATGGAGTAAAAAATGAGTCCTGTCTACTAGGCCATTTTAGGTACTCATGTACAATGCAAATAATGAACACTAAATAAAAGTGAGGAAAGAGGGAAAACCATGTGGGAACAACCCCCCCCCTCAAAAGATAATGTATCAAAAGAAGAAAATGACAGCTGCTAGGCAACTATGTTCTTCACTATAAGACAATCCTGCAAAGTCTGAAACTTCTTCTCACTGAAAGTCTTCATGAAGATGTAGAAATATTTATGGATCTGATGAAGTCCTTTGGCAACCTATCGGGCCTTGTACCTCTTGATCCCGTGGACCCATCTACACCTGAAAATATTCCTTTCTAGTGGAAGTGGAACCAAATTCCAAGTCTGGTTCTGTAGGAGTGAGTCATACTCCTTCTGCATGGTTTCTTGCCATAATGGATTTCCAACAACCCTATTGTAGTTCTGTGGATCAGTAGATTTAACCATATAGAAATGCATGGGCATCGTAGGTTCTGAAGCTGAAAATACATGAGAAGGCTCCTCATGTTGAGATTTAGTCATCCTCGAATCCAATGGATTTCCTGCAAGGTTGCCTACTTCCTAAAGTGTGGTCTGTTCCTTCTTGGGCATTTGCTGAAGCTTCAAAACTGTCTTCTTATTTGGCTGTACTACCTGCTTATTACCATGTACAAAATATGAGTGTATGGAATCATCTCTGATGTCTGAAACTGATGGAAGAACAAGAGTATATGCATGTTACAATGGAGGTGCATGCAAAGTACTCTCCTGATGTGTAAGCAGAATAGAGGAGTCATCATCAAAAAACTTAGTGAATTTATACAACCTTGAATTGTGATCCACCTCACCAATTGCAATGATGGAATTGTCATGCATGTCAATTACTGAAATTGAATCTGATGTAAATTCAACCTTTTTACCTTTTTGAGCGATTTGATAAACTGAGAGAAGATTCATAAAAATATTTAGAACATGTAAAACATTCTCAAAACTGCAATTGTGGAGTTCCACTTTCCCTTCTCCTGCTACTGCTACTGGAGTATCATCCCCCATGAGAATAGGGGGTCTTGAGCATGGAATCAAAGAAGAGAAAACTTCCTCTTTCACTGCCATATGATGGGATGCACTAGAATCTATAATCCATGAATCAGATGAGGAATTAATTGCAACTAAAGCATGATGATTACCTTTCTTAGGAGCAATATCTTCTTCCTTCTGCTTCTTGACTCCCTCTGGAATGAAGTTTCTAAGGTTGTTCTGCTGAAGTGCATGTGACATAAGATCGATATGTTTCTTCATCCATGTGGATTCTTCATGATTCAGTTTATTACAGTAAGTGCACTAATTTCCCTTCTTCTTCTTCCCTTTGGAATTTCAAGAATCTTTGGAACCTGAAGAATCCTTGAAGGGTTTGGAATATCCCTCCTTCTTTGACTCTAGATGTAATAACTCATTTCGTTTATGCTTTGATTTCTGATTGTATGACCCTTTTCCATCATGCATGGTGAGTGCATGTGATTTGGGATCTTTCATGAGGCCCATATGTATGAGTTTTGTCTCTTCTTGTGTAAGAGACTCACTGCACTGAGCCAATGTAGGCATTTTGCAATTTGTTCCAAAAACACATTTGCTAGAATGGAAATTTGAGACATATACATCATATTCTGGTCCTAGCTTGGCCAAGATTGTTAGAATAAGTTGTTTCTCTTGTGTAGACTTATCAATACCACATTCACCCAAGCTTAATAGCAAATATTTAAATTTAGTAAAAAAATCTTGTATATTATCAAATCTTTTAGGGTCTAAGGTATTAAACTCTACCTCAAGCATATGACCTCACATCTCATCCTGTTTTCCAAAGAGTCCTTCCAGGGTGGTCCAAATCTCATTTGGAGTCTTGCATGTAGCAACATGAAACCATAATCAGTGGAGATTAACTCAAGAAGTAGTCTTGTGGCCTCATTCTTACGGTTCACCCATCTCATTTTCTTAATAGCTGATGTAGGTTCTGTTTCTGTCGCCATTGTCAAATTATATAGTCCTTTCCTTTTGAGTTTGAATGTTTCCTTGGGATTCCAATCAAAATAATTGTATAGTGTGAGGATTACCACCAAGTTTGACTGTATAATAGTTGTCATATCCATCTCTCCCACTGTTTCTAATAACCCCTAAAAATTTACTCTCAATCTACAAGTGAAAAATTAAGAAATCACGTCAGAAAGGGCACTTTAAGAGAAAATTCGTATCAGTTTCAAGAGATTATCTTGAGGCTTACTTTCTAAGAAATCGGTGAAGAATCTCACCAAACGGTTGAAAACTCACTTCCAAAATGGCCCGATTTACTCTCTATGCGCGTCGTTTCCTCCAAAATGTAATATTTAGGGAGCAATGAATGTAGAAAGGTACAACCATAGATTCATATAAGTTTCAGGAGGCTATCTTGCGGCTTACTTTCTGAGCAATTGGTGTAGAATCTCGCCAAACAGTTGAAAACCCACTTCCAAAATGGGTTGATTTAATTTCCATATAGGCCGTTTCCTCCAAAATGTAATATTTTGGGAGGAATAACTGCTGAAAGGTACGACCATGGATTTAGTTTGCCAAAACCCTGATTTTCCTTATTCTTTGGCTTGTCTGTCTTTCTCCAAGTAACATAGCTCTGATACCATGTCAGTGTTTCATGGAAACATGCACAAGAGATCTAGATAAAGCAAGTACAAACAAAGCTTATCAAGAAAGGAAGAGAGATTCAATATGGAAGAATGAGAAAATATATTCACACACTCCAATGAGCTGATGATTGATACATAGCTCATGATCAATATGAGACAATGAATGAGTGGAATACACTTGTATATAGGGCAAGACATTCCATAATTAAGAAAATCAATCAAGTAGTTAGCTTTCCTTAGGAATGCATGCATGCATAATAGTGATGGTAAAAATAGAAAGTCTAAAATAGAACTAGTCAGTTAACTCCCACTGAACTAGTGTGTCGAAAATATAAATTTCTCCAACACTAAGTTCACAATTGGCAAACTGAATTATATTAAAACTGGAATAATGTTCAAGTAAATAATAAATTCAGCGATTCACTCAGCCACCTAGAAGCCCGTAGTTTTTAATAGAGTCAACATTAAGAGCAAGGCGGTCATTTTCAGTGTAATATTGTTGAACCAAAATTATGGTGAAGTTCACCCATTATTACTATAATTACATGGAATATGGATTTACCACTAGCGAAATAATTTTCACTACATTGGAGGAGAAATTACTACAATAATTACATTGAATAAGAAAACAATTGAATAATTATGTTAAATAATAATTTAATTCAAATTACAATGAATAAGAGAAATTGTCAGGGATACCAATCCCAGAGGAAAAAATTCAGAAATGGTAGAGGTTAATTTCAGAAAGGATCACAGAGAAAACAACAAAAAATTCTCTGAGACAACAACAAATCACAATGGTTAATACCCCAATTAGCAGAGGATTCCAACAAGGAAATCGCGTAGTCTATCAAGCCAAACACGCTCCGATATGGCCCCAAAATCACTGAGGATACCAGTGAGGATGGATGTGTGGTGTCTCTCCGCCAAACGCTCCGGAAAATGAAGAGAATAAGAACGCATAGAAAACAAGTGATGGTTGTTGAACAAGAGAACAAAGGCTAGGTGAAGGAACAACAACGATGGGGCAAGAAAAATCGCAGAGAAAAGTATGGGTTAAAAAAATGTTGTGTGCGTCCAAACCGAATGGAAATCGATGGGGTAAATTCCACTAAGTAAAAGGTGTTAAATATAATGTAACCTCAACAGTCTGACTGTACACTGCCAGCTGTACTGGACATTTGTACTTTCTATTTTTTTCTTGCTTGAGCCTATTTAGCTCAGCCATCTCCCATTGCATTGTACGGGGTATGTAATCAGTTCAGTACTTCTTCATACATTTCAATATACTGTTCTATTCTTTTCTCTTTGCATTTCTCTTTGCTTCACAATTTATCATGGTATCAGAGCTTTAGTAGTAAGCCTCTTCACATAGTCCGGAGAGCAACATGATCCTCACAGTACAGAGATTCACGGATCTTGAGAGCACGTGACACAGACTTTTCACAAGGCTTGGAGAGCTGTCTGCAATACTCTCAAAAGATCGTTGTAAGAAGCTTGCGGAGGAAGCAGAGCGTACAACGCTCGAAATATCCAGGTCAAAGAGAACGTAGAAGGAGAAACTTTAAAGATTCTTGTAATCTTTTCAAGAATCGTCAAAGATTGACGAAGAAGAGCTGCAGGAGGCGAGAACTCCTGAAGAATTCAAAGAATTCATTCAAATTCGCTAAAGATTGCTGGAGAAGGCAGAATCGCTGAAAGTTTTTTTGAAATTAGCTCAAATCTGTCAAAGATTGATGCAGAGAATGAATAATTCGTGAAATTCTTTCAAATATTTGAAAGATTCACAATTTTTTCTTCCACAGGAGAAAATTCCGTCAAATTCAGCAAAGAACACGTCTAAGCTGCAAAGAACAACCATTAAGGCCGTAATATTCGTCCTGCAAACAAATCCAGAGCAGGAAACTAGTCCAGAAGGGATAAGGAGAGCGCGGAAAAGGCTAAAGAGTGTCAGCCGTCAGATCTTGCACAAAGGACCGACATCTGTTGGATCAGCAAGAAGGTGCATGAGGGTTAGTCCTCTGTAGTTCACAGGAGTGATTTCGACTTGTGAAGTCGTGAAATCCCGACTTCATTTGGACCATCCATCAAAAGACACGTGGAAAGATCCTATTCCATCACAAAATCGGTAATCGGGAGTTGGATGCAAAAAGGAAATTGCACTCCAAAAACTCTGATACGCGATATCGCGAAATCCTGAGAGGACCTGTGAGCTGTTCATCTCAGAGGACAGGTGGCAGCAGATCAACGCATCATCACATCGGCATATCGGAGTTCGCAGTTTTGAAAGACCGTTGCAACAGGACTTCGAAACTCGTGAAATCGCGATATGCGAAATAGTGATAAAATATCAGCTGTCCATTCGACTAGACACGTAGCGGACATCGAGGAAACCTTTGGTGTTTCAGAATTCGGGGTTTCAAGTTGATAGAGAAGTTGTGTCAATAGAGCATCGCAAACCATGATATCCTGAGGTTGAATCAGGACCGTCCATCTTTCAAGGACGCGTGGCGTAAATCCGAGGACTCGGGAAAAGTCCCGAAAAGGAGAGAGCCCATCGACACATCGGGATTCGGCGTTTCACGAATCCCGAGGACAAGAAACACAAGCACTTTAGAACTCCGAAGTCCAATATCCCGACAGGAGGTAAACTCCATCGTGGGGCCCAACTGACATCATCTCATCAAAATCGTGGGATCGGGAATCTCCACAGTGAAATCCCTGACGCAGATCTGATTCGTCCATCTGTTGAGGACGCGTGGCAGAGATCGAGGATTTCAGAAAATTTCCCGAAAACAGAGTCAATCAGCATTACGGGATTCGGAAAATCATGGATCCTAGAGACAAGGAGTCCGGAACAAAACAAATCGCGAAATCACGAGGAGAAATCAGGACCGTCCATCTGTTAGGACGCGTGGAGGCGATCAAAGAAATCGTGAAAAGTCCCGAAAGGATAGCGCCATCAGAAAATCGCAAATAAGAGAATCGAGGAGTCAGAAAAACTCGACATCAGAAATCGCGAAATCTTGATTCGCGATATCCCGATAAGATCTGGCCCATCAGATCACACAAGATCTGGACCGTTGAATTGTCTAAAGGCAATTTTTTCACATTTCGGTGATTTGAAAGACAAAGAAACAGGAAAATCCCATAGCGCTTTAAAAGTAAGGTGCGTAGTCACATTACAAGGAGACCAAGGGCCAATTCAAGCCCAATAAGATCCCATCAACAAATCGACAAATTGGAGATCGGAGGTAAATACAAAATTTTCCCTCTATTTTTTTTCTGAATTTTTTTTTTCAAAAAAATATGTCGTCTAGCAACTTAGGACCAACTCAAGGTCCAATTCTACTGGGAAAGAACTATGAGTTACTGGTCTCTATGAATGAGGTCGTTCTTGCAAGCACAAGAATGATGGGAACCAGTGGATCTTGGATATGTGGAACCAGATCCAGCCGCCCTCACCGCCATGACAAATGCGCAGAGAATTGCTCAGGCAACTCTGAGGACCAAAGAAAACAAAGTGAAATTCTGGATTCAGAATTCTGTAGATGATTCGATTTTCTCGAAAATCACAGGCGCTGGTACTTCCAAACAGGCCTAGGATATCCTTAAATCATCCTACCAAGGAAATGACAGGGTAAAAATAGTTAAACTGCAGACCTTGTGGACACAATTCGAGACTCTCAGGATGATAGAGTCAGAAACAGTGGATCAGTTCATGACCAGAGTCATGGGAATCGTGAACCAGATCAGATTGATTGGTGAAACCATCACTGATCAACGAATTGTTGAGAAAATCCTCAGAAATTTACCCAAGAAATTTGAAATGGTTGTAACAGCCATCCTTGAATCCAAGGATCTGTCAAGATTTTCAACAGATGAGTTAATTGGTTCTCTGGTGACACATGAGACCAGACTACATCTCACAGATGAGTCAATCTCCAATGCCTTCAAAACTCAATTCTCCTTCAGCAGAGGGAGAGGCAGAGGAAGAAGCAGAGGTCACCAAGGAAGAGGGAGCAATCAAGGTAACCCTCATACCAGTGGAGGGAACATACAACAATATCCAAATCATAATTTCCAAGGTCAAAGAAATCAACAATAAAATCAACATCAGAATTTCCAGCCTCAAAGAGGCAGAGGGAGAAGATCAAATGACAAATCAAGCATACAATGCTATTACTGCAAAAATTATGGGCACTATGAATCTGAATGTAGGAAGAAGCAAGCAGATCAGCTCTCAGGCAGAGCACATGTGTCAAATCATACGGGAGACACCTCAAGAGGTATGTTTCTCTCATGCCACAAAACTGAAGAACAACCTAAAGATCTCTGGTTGCTAGACAGTGGATGCAACAATCACATGACAGGTAACAAAGAATTACTTTCATGCCTTGATTCTTCAATCTCATCTGATATTACACTTGGAAATGATCATTTAGTCAAAGTTCAAGGAAAATGAACTGTTCCTATTCTTACTAAATAGAATGTAAAGAAAGACATATACAATGTCTATCATGTTCCAGATCTAAAACATAATTTCTAAGTGTAGGACATCTCATTGAACATGGCTATAAGGTACTTTTTGAGGGAGCATCTTGCAAAATCTATGATAGAAAACTGAACAGAAAATTGGTTTCTGAAATCTATATGACTCCAAATAGGATGTTTCCCCTTACCCTCAGAACTGCAAATCTGAGTCAATCATATGCATAGATTGCATCAACCCTGAATGAAACAATGGTTTGGCATACAAGATTTGGACATCTACTATTTCAGAGTCTAAGTCTTCTTCAGAAAAATTCCATGGTCAAAGGTCTACCTATTTTTAAAGAGCAAATTCCCCCATGTGAGTCTTGCATACTTGGAAAACACAAGAGAACTAGTTTTCCACAGTCTTCCAATCAAGCTAAAAAACATCTTGAACTAGTTCACACTGACCTATGTGGACCAATGCAAACAGAGTCAATAGGTGGTAGTTTTTACTTCGTAACGTTTATTGATGATTTCAGCAGGAAAATATGGATCTATTTTCTCAGACACAAGTTTGAAACATTTACAAAATTCAAAGAATTCAAGGCAGAAGCTGAAAAACAGAGTGGAAAATTTCTCAAAGTACTCAGGTTAGATGGAGGAGGAGAATACAACTCCAAAGAATTTGCAAATTTCTTCAAATCTCAAGGCATCGTCATGCAAGCAACAACAAGGTATACTCCACAGCAGAATGGAGTGGCTGAAAGAAAAAATTAGACCATCATGAATATGGCAAGAACACTTCTCAAAGAGAAATGTATGTCAAATACTTTTTAGGCTGAAGCAGTAGCATGCTCAGTTTATCTTTTGAACAGATCACCAACCACCAGTCTACAGATGAAAGTTCCCCAAGAAGCATGGAGTGGGACAAAGCTCAATGTAGCTCATCTAAGGACATTTGGA
>ML779574.1:15302-33050 GCA_009831015.1 Picea engelmannii
TCCTTTAAGGAAGCAGCTAAGGAGCCACATTGGGTTCAAGCCATGAACCAAGAAATTGACTCCATTGAGAAGAACAAGACATGGGATCTTGTTGATTTGCCAAGACACAAGAAGAGTATTGGTGTCAAGTGGGTTTACAAAACGAAACTCAATGAAAAAGGGAAGATTGAAAAACACAAGGAAAGACTTGTAGCCAAAGGATTCTCACAACAACCAGGCACTGATTATGGTGAAAATTTTGCTCCAGTAGCAAGATTAGACACTGTCAGAACTCTATTGGCCATAGCAGCACAACACAAATGGCAAGTATACTAGATGGATGTCAAGTCAGCATTCTTGAATGGTTTCTTAGAAGAAGAAGTTTATGTCGATCAACCACCTGGATTTGAAGTCCAAGAGCACCCAACCAAAGTGTATCGGTTGAAGAAAGCCTTGTATGGCTTAAAACAAGATCCAAGAGCTTGGTACAACATAATTGACACTTATCTGATCAAATGTAGTTTCAACAGAAGCCAAAATGAGCCAACTCTTTACACCAAAATAGATCAGCACGATAAAATTCTAATTGTATGTTTATATGTTGATGACATGATCTACACAAGAAATATTGAGTTAACAGATTTCAAACATGCCATGCAATCTGAGTTTGAGATGACAGATCTTGGCATAATGAAATATTTTTTAGGGATTGAGGTTAATCAATCAGCTAAAGGCATTTTTGTCTGTCAGCAAAAGTATGTAGCAGGCATCATCAAAAGATTTCGCATGGAAGGATGCAATCCAGCAGAAACTCCCATACCTTTAGGCACAAAGTTGAGCAAGAATGATGAAGGTCCTACACTGGACTCTAATTTATACAAAAGTTTAGTAGGCAGTTTGTTGTATCTTACAACAACTAGGCCTGACATTATGTATGCAGCCAGCCTTGTTTCCAGATTCATGGAATCACCCAAAGATTCTCATTGGAAAATGGCAAAATGAATTTTGAGATATGTTGTAGGAACTCTCAATTTTGGTTTATGGTACACTAAGTCGGATAGTAATCAACTTTCTGGTTACACAGATAGTGATTTTGCAGGCAACCTAGATGACAGGAAAAGCACATCAGGATATGTTTTTCAACTGGGCATGAACCTGATTTCATGGGCATCAAAGAAGCAGCCAATTGTATCAATATCTTCTGCAGAGGCAGAGTATGTAGCTGCTACCTCAGCATCATGTCAAGCTGTATGGCTGAGAAGAATATTGAAGGATATGTAACATACAGAAAAGGATCCAACTCCTATTTTCTATGACAATACATCATCAATTGCTTTATCCAAGAACCATGTGTTTCACAAGAAAAGTAAACACATTGACACTCGGTTTCATTTCATACGCGAGCTAGTCAATAATGGGGATATTGCACTACAATTTTGTGGTTCTCGAGATCAACTTGCTGATATCTTCACAAAGCCACTAGGAAAGTCAGTTTTTGATTTTCAGAGACAACACTTAGGCATAGTCAGTGCTGATGATTGTAACTGTTGAGTTTAAGAGGGAGTGTTAAATATAATGTAACCTCAACAGTCTGACTGTACACTGCCAGTTGTACTGGACAGTTGTACTTTCTATTTTTGTCTTGCTTGAGCCTATTTAGCTCAGCCATCTCCCATTGCATTGTACGGGGTATGTAATCAGTTCAGTACTTCTTCATACATTTCAATATACTGTTCTATTCTTTTCTCTCTRCATTTCTCTTTGCTTCACAATTTATCAAAAGGGTCAAATCAATGAGCAGAAAGAACAAAATCACAAACAATAAAAGAGGTAAAATCATTTCTCATTGAAGAGAAATTTCGTTGAGAA
This sequence comes from Picea engelmannii, assembly GCA_009831015.1. Classification (NCBI taxonomy): domain Eukaryota; kingdom Viridiplantae; phylum Streptophyta; class Pinopsida; order Pinales; family Pinaceae; genus Picea; species Picea engelmannii. The sequence goes on from ML779574.1 coordinate 17,151, forward strand.
AACATAGGCAAACCGACAAGGAAGAAGTGAACCGTATTCTACAAAAGACAATGCAGAGGTAGCAATAAAAGTTGTTGAGCCAAAAATTAAACAAATGATGGCTAATAATAGTCATATGAAGACACAAAGGCTCATCAATACTGACAATTTCTCGGTGGAATAACAATGGGTTTGTTGAGCACATTTAAAGGCTGAGATGAAGTATTAAAAACCCTTTTATGAAGCGATAAATACTCTTAATTAAATAATGAATAATGGAGTGAATGCATGTCAAGCTGAGGTGAAAGGGTGATTGCAATAGACAAGGTAAGATAGTACCAAGGTGTAGGTAATAATTGCTAAGTGAATGCATACCGGAGATGCAGTAAAGGTGAATGTAACACCAAGCGAAAGCCATACCAAGCAATGTAAAGGTAAAATGTAGGTCCAAGCTGAGGTAAAACTTAAAGTAAAACCAATGAATCAACACAGAGATAAATCATGGCATTCACATGGCCCCTCCCCACTGCTGTCCCAAGTTACAACACCCAGAACACAGAGACTAACCCAAGAAGAAACTCAAGGTCCTTTGGAGAGTGTTGGCCTTTGAGAGAAATAAAACACAGAGAAAAGTCAAGGGGAAATCATTGTTGGGTAAAAGTGTAAGCACACACAAATATAGAACGGGATAAAATGAAAGGTAGATCTTATGACGAAGCAAAGGAAAATCTGGGCAGGATCCCTGAGCCTCCTCCCAAAAGTGCAATAGATTTCTTAATATAAAAACTCTAGGGTAAATCTATTTAGGTCTCGCAATCCAGCGAGTAGACAAAAATTCAGATTTATATTAAAAATGGCAGTGAACTCCTTAGGAATCGCCTCTATCATTCATAAAAACATCTTAGAGCTTATCTCTTAATCCTATGATCTCACATATTTATGCCAGATATAAACAAACTAGACTATACAAATTAATCCAATGCAATTACAAATCTAATTAAAAATACCTTAACCGAAGGAGAGAATTCGATGATGACCTTCCATGCTTGTGCTCCATACGACTCCTACTTGCTAACCGCTGAGACCTCACTGGTACCTCCCATCCAATGTTAGGGGTACTCTTCTTCCCCCTGAGATCCCCGAGCCGCAAATGGGCTTGGGTGGCTCAGGGGGAAGAAGAGAAACCAGAGAAGTCTAGCTCCCATCCCGCCTCACAAGGTTGAGCTACCACTCTCTATTCAAGATAGGTATCCCAACTCCCACAAGAAACATTAGTCAAGAGTAAAATCCAACAGCATAACCTTACGCATACCAGACATGATTGATACCCCTCCTCCACCATTTCTTTTATAGAGTTCTCTTAGTGACTAGTTTCCAAAATGCACATTAAATTCTCTTTATTAAATTTTTATCAGGAAAATTCTCCCTCGTACACTTGTCACCTGATCCCTTAGTTGCACCAGAATTTCATTTAATTAATTAAATTAATTTGACAATTTCCCTCACCCACCTAAAAGCATTCCTAAAAACACTCCTCAATGTCCCTTTATTCCTTCACATTTTCTTAATGACTGACGCCTTTCTTAAAGCTTAGTTGAGTTCAAATTTGGAAAGTTCTCTAGACTAGATTCCCTTCTATGTTCCACATTCCTTTTGTATTTAAGTCTCCCCTTTTTGGTCTAAGTTCTAAATTAGCAAGTTTTGCACAAAGCCAACAATTAAATTTTTGGATAAATGCTTTCTCCTTTAATTTTTAAATTTGATTTTTCTTCATCCCCCCTTTATTAATTGATTAATTAGTTTTAGTACTTATACCCCAATTAGACCTATACTCTCAATCCAACTAGGCTTAGCAAAATTGTTTTTAAGGGAATTTTTTATAATTATTAAACTTTACTCATACTAAATTTATTTTAAGGTTGACCACGTCAAAATGAGATATTGTTTTCTAGGTACCTAGGTTCATTGACTTACCAGTGTTAAAAACCGCGACGTGCCCTTCAAGACGCACTACATGCTCCAAGGGTGACACTCCCCTTTTGACTGATTTTGGTAGATGTCTAACCCTTGAAGTCAAAACTCCGTCAGGTGACCTTGTGGAAGACTAAGGGAATCTAATGAATAAGGACCCTACCTTATTGAGTGCCCCTTAGAATCTTTGTGAGCGATTGTCTCAGTCTGGCCTCACGGTATCTTGGATCTCTCGAACTAGGTAATCGTTAACTTACAGTTCGAGCCACGACGCGAGTTCTAATAGGTTGTGGCAAGGCTGCTTCCACACCTCTCCCTCAATATCTCTGGTTGTCCTGCATGACCCCTTTACTCCAAATGTGAGTCTAATTAGCAAGCTATAGTCATCCTTCATCCATCAACAAACATGTCAGCGATCCATAAATAACATCGTAATATATCAGTCATATGTCAAATATGCAATAACAAAAATACGCAAACCATAAATAGTCCACTCCCTGAATCGATCTGTATTCCAAGGAGGTCCATTGATGCCATCAACATCCTCAATCTGTCAAGAGTCCTGCACACTCAGGAGAAACCAATCAATAGCACATGTCTATACATAATAACATAACATAACATCATAAATCACAATCTCAACATCATAATCCATAAGCTAAGAAATCACTCATATAATGAACTAGATCACTTTCACGCACGTGTCCTCAAATAATAAGTCACATCAGAAGTGCACGTAAGAGCAGGATATTAATATACTTTCAAAGTCATAACCCAACATATTTGTAACCCATTTTTGTTACTCTTATGACGATAATCATTGCTCCAAAAAGTACTTCAAACTGTCATGATATGTTTTCACCTTGAAGTGTCTCCCTATTAGGTAGGGGCATCATTTATGAACTGCATGTAGTATAGCCAACATTTCTTTTTCATAAATTGGTTTGACTAAGTTTTTTCCTTTAAGTTGTCTACTTTCAAAGGCAAGGGGCCTTCCTTCCTGCATTAAAATTGCACCAATTCCATGGCCTGAGGCATCACACTCCACAATAAATATTTTTTTGAAGTGAGGTGTGGTCAAGACGGGGGTTGTACACATAGCCTCCTTAAGTTTTTCAAAATATTTGGTTTCTTTTTCTGTCCAAGAAAATGTTTCCTTTTTTAATAATGTTGTTAGAGGCGCTGCTATTTGACCATAGTTCTTGACAAACTTGTGGTAATAGCTTGTCAATCCTAAGAATCCTCTAAGTTTATTCAAGGTTCTGGGAATTGTCCATTCCCTTATAGATTTAATTTTGTTAGGGTCCACTTTTACACCTTCATGAGATACAATATGACCCAAATATTCCACTTCTTGAACCCCAAAGGCACACTTGGAAGGATTTTCATAAATTTGTTTCTCTTCCAATAGTTGTAATACTCTGTCAACATGTTGTACATGCTCTTTCCAAGATTTGTTGTAGATTAGTATGCCATCAAAAAAATACTAACACAAATTTTCTAAGGAAGGGCTTGAAATGGAATTCATAAAGCTTTGAAATGTTGAGGGTGCATTAGTCAGTCCAAATAGCATAACCGAAATTTCATAATGACCTTCTAAAATCCGTTTTAGGAATTTCTTCTTGTCTCATTCTGATTTGATGATATCTCGAACGAATATCTAACTTAGTAAATAATTTTTCTCCACGTAATTCATCAATGACATGGATAGGAAACTTATCTATCACGGTCATTTTTTCGAGATGTCTATAATTTGGACACATACGACATGAGCCATTCTTTTTTGTAACCAACACCATTGGTGAAGAGAAATAACTTTTCCTATGTTGAATGATGTCAGTCTCGAACATTTCCTGGATCATGCGTTCAATCTCACTCTTCTGTGCATATGGATACCTGTAAGGCCTATGTTATGTGGTACACTTCTTGGTTGTAAATGAATAGCATGGTCATGGTCTCGAGTAGGTGGAAGACCCTTAGGCATTTCACCAAATACCTTGGAATGATTGTTGATAATTATTTGGAGATTTGGTGGAGCCAAGGCTATAGATGTTTGAACATCAAGTGAGAACAATTGTGAAATTACACCCGGGTGTCATTTTTTGATTAATTTTTCCATGCTATTAGAGCTTATCACTTTATAAGGTTTCCCTTGGATACCTCTAAGCTTAATTTTCTTTCTATTTGAGGAAAATCTCATAAAAATATTTTGAAAATCAAAGGCCATTATTCCCAATGATTGCAACCATTGGACCACTAATATAACATCAAGACCCTCCATTTGGATGGAAATCATGGGGTGATACAGAAAATACTCCCCCATGTTGATCTTAATACTATGGCATTTCCATGAACAATTTATGGTACCTCCATTTTCATTTATTACTTGAAACTTTGGTGCATGATATACAAAACAATTGAGATCTTTTGATAATTTGTAATTGATGAAATTATGGGTGCTACCTAAATCAAGAAATACTATTACCTTTTCCTTTTTGATGTATCCTTGTATCTTGAGGGCTTTTGGAGTAACGATACCGACCAAAGAATGACAAGATATTGTGGGGGTAGTCTCTTCTAGATTTGGGTCTTGTGATGGTTCCAATTCTTGATCTTCTTCCTCTTCACAATATATGTAGAATAATTTCTTTTCACCACATTTATGCCCCTTATTGTACTTGTTGTCACAATTGAAACATAGTCCTTTTTCTCTTCTTTCATCCATTTGTTGAGGTGGAAACCTTGTTGGTTTAGGTAAACTATATTCTTCCTCTTCACAATCTATGTACAATAATTTCTTCTCACTGCATTTAGGCCCTTTACTGTACTTTTTGTCACAATTGAAACATAGTATTTTTTCTCTTCTTTCATCCATTTGCCGAGGTTTCGACCTTGCTAGTTGAGACATGGTTGTCTTATGACCCCCAAAATGATATTTTCCTCCAATGCTATACTTGTGTGTAGCCTTATTTTTGTCATGAATATGACAAACATTTTACATAGCTTTCATAATACTTGTAGGTTTTCTTAAGAAAACTTCATGTTTAATGTATTCTTTTAATCCAACCATGTAAACTTCCAAAAAGTGTTCATCACTTAGGTTATCCACCCTTGTGGTCAATACCAGGAATTCTGAATTATATTCTTCAATATCACCTAATTGCTTGATTCTTGTCAATTGACTGAAGTAGTCTTGTTCCCAAAATTTCCCATATCGTGCTTCTAAGTTTATTGTAAATAAACCCTAAGTGTAGTGATATAAAGGGGGTTTCATTTTCACTATCCATTGCTACCATTGATATGGTTTTATCTCAAAGTTCAAGGTTGACATGTGAATCCTTTTCTTATCATCCATTATATTATGTAGTTCAAAATATTTATCTTTTTGGTTCACCCTCTCTACCATCAAACTTCTTTAATTCAATTTTGGGAAGGTTGAATTTAGGACCCCCACCAGAATTAACTCCACAATTAGAGTTAGATTCACTAAATGACTTATTATTGGTAGTTTTTTCAACATGAGTACTACCTTTATTTTCACGAGTCCATTCCATTTTGATGTCTCCTTTAGGGAATCTCCCATCTATAGCTTGAGATATCAGGGAAGACATATTTTGCATTTCCTTCATGAAATTTTTTATTTCTCTTTTTATGTCATTCTGATTTTCTTACATCTTATTTTCCATATCACCCATCTTGTTTTTCATACCCTCCATATTGTTTTCCATGCCATTCATCTTCCCTTCCATTACTTGAATTTGTCTTTGTGATTTTACCCAATTATTAGACTTTTCACTCACTTTCTTAATTTGTTCCTCCAAATTGGACAACCTGTTATGTATGTCCTCATTTTCTTCTTGAGTCATAGATGAGACTTCTGGAGGTTTAACAGGTGTTGTCATCTTTTTGGGACCCATATGGAGTAATAATAATAATAATCCTCTATTCTATTTTATCACAAATTTCAAATCACCCGAAACAAATATTCCAAAAATAATTATGCCAATTGTAAGTTACGTACCTTGAAAAATCTTAATTTGGATTTTATCCTCTTGGTTGACCTTTCTTTTGGTGTATCTCTAAAATTTTGGCCCTTCCGAGTCTAAAATTTTATTCTATAGTTCTCTGGTATGTCCTCTCTACAATTCCACAGGTCTAATCAAAATTGTATGTGGCAAGTGGAAGTTATGGTAACTTCCCCACACCTTGCTGATTTTTGTCCCTTCCAGGTGTTAGCACTGAGAGTCACCCTCAGACTTTTAGAGGACAATCCCAGTACCCATTAAATTTTTTATGAGATACGTCTTAAAATGTGGTGTCAAATGGATAAAACTTAGTTCAACAATGTCAAAACACAATAAATTTTGGATGAAGTGCATTAGCAAAAGAGGTCTTGTTTTAACTTAGGTCAAGGTTTTGAGGATTAGTGTGGATGGGAGGAAGAATTAGTAAGAAAATGAAGTGAATCTACCACTAGCTTCAGGCTATTCCAGTAGACAAAGAAGATAAATGCTTCAGATATAAGAAATTCTTAAATCCAAGCAAACAAAACTCTGAGAAAGCTATAAAAATATAACAATCAAACATCCATTGTCATACAACTACAAAACATCATTTGAATCCTTCAATGAAAGTAAAATTTCAGAGTGAGAGAGATTAAGATGGAGAAAAGAAAAATAACTTCCATTAAACAAGATTTCATCAGATTTGATACATCAAAACCAGAGTAGGATCTGTTTCATTAACATCACTAAAAAAGTCTTTTACATCAACCATTTGAACGTGAAAAGTTAAATCAATTTTAAAAGGGTGTATCAACAAGGAAGAGCAAGAAAGGGATAGGGCAACAAATTGTCAACAAAAGCATTCCATTGGGCATGGAGTCAACACATCCTACAGATCAAAGGAACTCAATCTCATACCATACCAAAATGGATATAATTGATGGATGGAGGTATAATAAAGATACCAAAAATAAGAATATCATCAATCGAATATCCTCTCTTCAAAAATGTCTTAAAATATTACTAGAACATAGATCATGAAAGGAGGCAATTACTACAAATCATTTACAGCTCATGAATCTCCTGCCTCATGAAAAACCATTGATATTCAATGCCTACAATTACATTCAATAAAGATGACAAGATTAAATGATAATAAATAACACAAATTCTGATAAACAACTCTCATGAATATCTAATGGCAGAAATTCGTACAACACATGCCCTCAAGCTTACAAATGAGCAACTCAACTGCTCCTCTAGATCTTTCCTCTCTTGGATCATGAATCCCACGTGCCTCTCCTCCTGTAAAATGAATATATATCCCTATATGTCTTTTCCATATCACCCATTCTAACTCCAATCCCTTTCCCAAAATAGAAACAACTACAAACAGAAAATGACACGTTTTAACTAATTTCTTGCTTTTCAGGAGGGGCAAAATTATGAAAATTAGGCTTCAAAGTGACACTTTTAATTATCAAACTATAACATCTGTGTGAAATATGAGAATTGTTTTTTATATGAGGTCATTCTAAAGAAAAACCTCTCTCATGTTTTTTAAATTCATCTCCAATTGTCCCAAATATGTGTCGCAAAGACATGTCTCAAACAGGAAATCATGAAAACTGAAAACATAGGGCTCAAAGATTATTTTGAATCTCTCAATCCATGACACCCGTGTGAAAAATGAAAGAGTTTAATGTTCATGGATCCATTATTGACAATAAACTCCCTTGGATTTTGAAAATTCATCTTGGTTCACCCGAAAATTCTCCTGGAAGTCAGCTGGTCAAAAATACCAGTTCAACAGTCTTAGAACAGAGTTTCCGCAACACATTCTATAGTGCATTTTGTAGCGCCTGATCTAGTTCATAGAACCAAAGTAAAATCAAGTAGACAAACCCTTCCTTACCTCCAAACAAGAAAAAAAATATCATGGAGTACCTGATGTATATGAGGTTGATGATGGTAATTTTGAATTTGCACCAGGATGCTTGCAACCTATCCAACCGACAACCCTCTTCCTTAACTAGTTCGCAACGCCAATTTGTAGCACCAACTCAACTATAGCTTGCATACTTTGAGGAGGATTTTGTTTGATGGTATGAAATAATAGGGAGAGATATGGCTAAATGTAGGCTCTGAAAACCATAAATCCTCCTTTACATGATCAATTTTATGTGTTAACACCAAGAGAGTGTACTTTTAAAGCATGCCAAGAACACAATATATGATATTTGATTTTGAAACTTTCATCTAAAATACTATAGACTATCCACTCTCCAATGCAACTAGTATCACTTAATTTGGATACTCACTGAAGAAGATATCATTGTTTACCTGGAACACCTGTTTGAGACTAGTTAATATGACTAGTCAGATACCCTATCTTACACAGGGTGTATCTACAAAACTAGGATGACAGATAAGATGAAATTTTTATCACATATACCTTCATAATTTCTATGAATAAAATCCAGGTTTCAGTGTCTGAAATGACACATAAAAATGTTTATAGAAAAAATTCTGTGATGACTAAATTTAGGATGATTCCAGAACCCTATCTTAAACATGATATATCTCTGAAAGTATAAGGCATTAGGAGTTGAAATTTTAACCCCACGTACATTGATCCATCTACTAAATCTCCTCTAAGGGGTTTCTTCTAAAACATTGTAGAAAAAAAATTTATAGAAAAAATTCTAAGGTGTCTTATATGAAACAACGAAACCCCAAGGCCTTGAGCTCTGATACCAAATGTTATGAGCCAATGTCTTAAAAATGATAATAAATAAATAAAATTCAGTCCACTTCCAGGGGGAAACATTGTTTACAATACATAAAATTTAGAACACAATATGAGATGAGATTAGATGATCCTAATACTATATATATATATATATATATATATATATATATATATATATCTAGGAGACAAAGGGTTACACTTGTAATGAAAGGGTGCAAAGAAGGGTTCTAGCCGACCTACTAGAAATGTAATAATTCAATATCTAGGGAATAATAATGGGTTTTATACATATCATGGGGATTTTTATAGGGATTAACAGGTCGAACCATGGTAAAAAACTGTGTTCTATGTGTTATGAATGATTGATTTTATTATTATGTTAATCATTAGTTAAAGAATGAATGGTTAAAACTAACTATAACAACATGCATGCATAGTTAATGATGAATGAATACTAGAAGTAGATGAATGATTAATGTTGTTGATGCATAAGGAGAATAATCCAACCACGGTCCCCACTCCTTCCTATATTGCAAACACTTGAGTATTACAGTCCCCCATAAAGCTATCTCAGGTGAGACTGCACTGTGCAGATTGTTGCCTTCTAGTTTACCAGGAGGGATGATAGTTTTGAGGGTTTTGTTGGAAACCTATTTGAGATCATAACCTGGGTCAACCCAAGTAACCAACAAATGGTCTAAGAAAGTTCATTAGGTATCAGAACAAGTTGAATATATCAAAGAGATACAGAAAGGAAGAAGCAAAGAAGAACATGGCATTGGGATGCTTGCAAAGGAGAGTTTATCCAGATTCAGAGTAGTCACAAATTATTGGGTAAAACTAGTAAAATAAACACGACTAAAAATGCAAGAAATATGGGAGGAGTGTCTCAAAAATTGGGACCAAATCAATCAGAAGATGAAATATCTTCAACTCCCATAATTTGGCTCCCCCAACGACTTCGTCAACTTATGCATCATTGTCTGACGATTCGACGAGATAGACGACAATATTGAAGCTAAGGTTTGGGAGATTCGAAATCTTGATAAGGGAGAGGTTAAAACACTTGTCGATGGGCCAATAGGGACAACATGGGTCCTACAACATCTAGGATCTGAGATCGATAGATTTAAATACCCGATGATGGAGATGAATGATAGACTGAGCATGTCGATGGACCAAAATCGATTCCCATATTTACACACTTGTGAAGATATGTCCTCCAAATGGTTTGAATATGACAGAGCTAACCCTATGAGTTAATGAAATTTCACTGATAGTTTCCATGTGGATATGATCCAGTTTATTTTTTGTTATCTCTTGTTTAACAAGCATTAGTGATAAGTTTTTGCATGAAGTTTTGATATAAATAAATAGGTCAACCTCATTTTGAAGGGTCAATGGTTTTGTAATAGAAGAGGATTAGAAAAAGAACTATTTTGAAGCTCATGTAGAGCCAAAGACAATTTTTTCCTAAGCTTCTGGAGTAACGCAATTTGTGGATTGTTCTACTTTTTTGATTGACTACTACACGCAGTTTAGTAAGACAATAATTGTTTTTTTGAGTTATCTTGAAACGTTGCATTCACTAAATGTATATTGGCATGAATGTGATGGTGTTACAAAATTGTGTTATACAGTAACTTAAATTATTTATGGTTATGTGTCGTTTCTATGAATACATTCATTTTCTTAGATGATATTTGTCGATTGATCAATAAAGAAATAATAATGTTTTGATATTGGTTTAAAAGCGGTGTCATCTACATGTTGTTGGTAAGAGTTTAGCCTAATCCCAACCTTATTAAGAATTAATTCATCGAACTCTTAATAAATGAACTTATAAAGAAATATAAAATAGTTTATAAAGACCCATTCGATAACATAGTAAATCCCATCGAAACTTGTCAGACCATCCGTCTGGAGAATAACGTTACCCTAAATAGAGAAGAGTCTAATTGGGCCTCATCTCTGGGTGTGATTCCTATTGTTGAGTAAAGGAGAATTTTTACCCCTCAACACATTATTCTTCCCTTTTATGCACTAAATGTTGAAATCATAAGCCTACAATTGGTAACCCATTTCTATTGCTTTTTATTCAAATCTTTCTGCCCCAGAAAATGCCTCAAGTTTGTATGGTCTATTTTAACCACAAATTTTCCACCTACCAAGTATTGTCTAAAATTCGCCAAAGAATGCATGATGGAAATCATCTTCTTTTCATCGATGGAATAGAGTCTTTTTGACTCTGTGTGCTTTCTACTCTCGTATGATATCAAATGTCTCTATTGCATAAAAACTAATCCTATCCCTTCACCCGATGCATCAAAATCAAGGAAAAAGGGCTGAGTGAATTCAGGAAGTGATAAAACTTTGTAGGTTCTCATCACTTCCTTCATTCGATAAAACATATTCTAAGCCTCTTTGGTCCACCTGAATGACCATTTATTTGTTAAAACTGTGAGTTGTGAAAATCCTGAAGAACATGCATAAGTGTTAATTATTTTTTGGCGGTGGCCAATCTAGTATATCCTGTATATTTTCCCTGTGCCCTTGTACTCCATGATAATTGACCACGTTTCCCAAGTATAATATTTTTTTCATCCCATATTCACACATCGACTCTTTGGAATACATAGACTATTCCTTCATAATGCTTAGGATCCCCTCAAAATGTGTGAAGTGTTCCTCCCATGTCCAACTATTTATATATATATCATCAAAGAATACTAATAGAAAAATCATCAGCTACTTTTTGAAGATGGGATTCATGCGTGATTGGAAAGTAGTTGGTGCATCGGTGAGAAGAAATGGCATGAAAAAAACTTGTAATTCCCATAGTGGCATCTGAAATCATTTTTTGGAATGTCCTGCTCTCTGATTATGATATAGTGGTACCCCGATCGAAGATCGATCTTCAAAAAATATACTTCCCCATGCAACTCATCCAGTAGATCATCTATAATGGGGATTGGGTACCTATTTTTTATTGTATTCTTATTTAGCTCCTTGTAATCGATGCATATCCACATCATACCATCCTTCTTCTCCACCAACACTACCGAAGAAAGACTCAAAATCAACCTAATATGACCCATCACCAACAACTCCTTAATGGCCTTTTTGATCTAATCCTTGAATTTCTTAGGATGACTATAGGGGGTGGTGATTATTGGTTTGGCTCCCACCTCCAACTCAGTAGTGTTCTCGAATCCCATGTAGGGTGGTCTCTCTTGAGGTATATTCCCAAATACCTAGTCATGTTTTCTCAACGGTGTATTAATTTCCTCATGATGTTGATGATTGCTACTAGAAGGATTCTTAGTAGTGTCTAGGCACTCTACTACATAAGCGACATTGCCATGTATGAATATCCCCTCCATCCTTTTAGCTGAGAAAATCCTGGGAGAATAATTTGACATGCCTCTCAAGACCACTTTCCTACTGCCCGCTACCTTAAACTCCAATTCCATGGTCTTGTACTTGAACGTATTCCTCCCTATGGAAATAATCCATTGAACCCCCAATATTAAATTTGTGTCCTCCAAATCAACTACATAGAAGTATATTGTCACTGTGTTGTTTCCCAACGTCAAACATAGTTGTGATTTATTTTGTGTGCAAGGTATGGCACACTCACCATCCACTGCTACATCAAATCCTTCAAAGTCCATCATATGAATCCCCCTCTTAGACTCCAAGGTTGAGTTAATAAAATTGTGGGTTTTCCCACCTTCAACCAATACAATGACTCATTGACCCTATACAACACCCCTGATCCTAAAGGTGTGAAATATGGGGACACTCGATAGAGTGGTGATAAATCCACTCTTGGCTTCCTCCTGTGGATTCTCCTCAACTAATTTTTCCTTCTCATAATCCTATTCCTGCTCTGCTTCCTCCTTGTCCCTTCTCTCCGACAGGACCATTATATAATGTGCCTTTCCCTTATCCATACACATGTGCCGAGGCTCCCAAGGGTCTTTGCCGTTGAAGAAAATCTCCTTTCTCCTCAACTCATTACGAGTTGCCTCATCCATATTCTATGTTCTTATTCCTTCTTTCTAAAAGGGATTCTTATCTTTGTTCTTTTGAGGAACAAATGGTTTGGAGAATTTTTTTGTCTTTGGTACTGCATCCTCCATGTCTTGTTTCTAGATGATGGCATCCTGTAGCATCTCCAGTTTCAAGGGTTTCACCCAACCATGTAGTGGCTCCAATAAAACTTTTGTAAACAACTCACCAACCTTTTCTATGATATGTCTGTCATTATGATCACCAACCTATGAAACTCGATGATGTATGCATCCAGTGTCCCAACCTGTTTGAGTTGTGTCAGCTCCATGAAGTGTATCTCTGGATCCTTCCTGTCAAACCTATCCATCAACTTCTATGTGAATTCTAGGTAAGCAGTGATGTTGGCATGTCCCAGAGTGACCAATCCATGGTACCACCACTCATGGGCCTCTCCCTCCAAATGCAGGGTAGTGAATTTAATCGCCTCTTCCTCCATCATGGTATTAATATGGAAGTATGTTTCCAAATTTTTAACCCATTCTCAAGATGTGGATTTGCTCGAGCCATCAAAAGAGGGAATGGTGAGCTTCACAACCTTCCTTTCTGTAGAACCCTATTAACTTCCCTTGTCCTATTCCTATACTTGATATTTTAGTAGTCCTTTAGTGACATGGACACCTAGAAATCCTCACCCATATCTTGGTACTCCCTCCAATAATCATCAAATTTCTCACCCTGACCTTTTTTTCCTTGATTCCCTACTTTTTGATTCCTAACAAATTGAGGTAAGAACAATCTGTGAATGATTATTCATGTATTTTTGGTACCAAATTGTGTAGGAACATGTTTTTTTTTTCTCTTTTCATGGTTTCCATTATTCCTGTTGGGACCCCCTACACCATTGTTTCCCCCGTGGTGTCCATTCATGCCCTCATTTCCATTATTACCCCCATGGTTCTAGTTTTCCTGGTTGGTAGCAATCAACTGTGCCAACACTTGTGCTAATTGTTGTTTCCCATTCTGTATGCCCTCTAAAATTTGAAAGGCCCTGTCTTCATTCTGATCCCCCATAACTACTTCTTCTTGTTCTTCCTTAGGTTGGTTTTCTTCTACTATATATTCCAAATTTAAAATATTTATGCCCCTCATTTCCTCCTAATTCTATAGGTGATATAACCTTATCCATTTCTTTGATTCATGAAAAATCAAATCCCTTCAGGCCAACATGACTGAGGCTTTGATACCATTGTAATAACATTTGATAAATTTTCTCTAGTTTCATTCAATTTGCAAGCATAGTCATTTGATCAAACAATTTTATATAATGTTCCTTTCACACATATAACAAATTTGGTTTCTCATTAATAATGGAAGAGGGAATGTGCAAATCAATAATCATAACTCATCACTCTAGAACTATATAGCAACAACACATTTCACCATATTCTAATCAACACCATAAATATGACTAATATCTAGACATTCATTAATAAGGATGCCCATAGTATTTATAAAAATTATGCAACAATAATATAGAATATATATAGGATCATGAAGTAAATTTGAGTAGATATTAGTATAGTAGTGCTTCAACAACTAATGAATGCATATTGTCCTTAGTCCGAGAATGAGTAATCTTGCAAGATACTCCAATCTCCAACAGAAACTGACCACCAAAATATCATTTTGATTCAACAAAATGGGGTCACCTCCCACAATCAATGAATAATGACACCCAAGGTATGTTATCCTCTATTTTCTACACCCCTAATCACATAGGGAACACCCATCACAATGCGATATTCATCCCAGAGTGTGAACACAACCATGCTATGTAGATAACTTGTTCCAAGTTTGATATTAGTCACCCAACAAGTGAAAATATGCCCCACGGGTATTTTTTCTCAACCACAACCAAATCGAGTCAAGGGAATCCAAATTCAACCTTGAACTAAATATAAGACACTCTCCTTCCTTTATTCTCCCTCCTCAAGCACTAATCGTTCCATACACCATCCAACTTGGTCTCTCTCAGAAAAACTCAGTCCCCACCTTATAAATCTTAGTTGCAATAAGAACTCAACTACCAAAAATGATAATGAAATCAGCCACATTGAAGCAAAATGAATAAATCTAGGTGATCTCTTCCCAAAATTACTAATTAGGGTGGATTTGTCTCACCACCGAAGCCAATCTTAGAAAATTCTCCTAGGGTTTATGTCCCAAGAGTTCTAAAGCCACAATGAGCTCTCTCAATGAAGAATTAGAAAATACCAATGCAAGAATGAGGGAGGGAATCCTCTTTCTCCATTTTATTCTTTCATTCACCTTTTTGTGACTCTTTTACCCTTTAATAAGTTTAAGTGATGTTTCATATTCTCAAAGTCACTTAGGTGCCTTTTTAACCTCTTACTCAATGTCCCCTTTTAAATTTAATTTAATTCCCACGCCCATGACAATAAGTAAATAATCAATTCCCTTTTTTCTCCCTAACTATAGCCTATGGGAATTACTTAGGCTATTTCATCAATTTCTAGAGGAATCATTAGGAAACAGACATTACAACATTTATACATCACAATTCACATGTCTACAATAATGAATACATGATCTCTATATATACCTATTTACACTTGCACATGAGGCCCCTTTACTATTAGGCCAACATTATTACATATATATTTACAAATTACACTTACATTTATCCTCATATATGCCACCCCTTGGGGTCATATCATATACATTTAACCCTATAAATTCCCCCTTTGGGTCATAACATAGTACCCTCCTTCAAAAAGCTTTGTCCTCAAAGCTTTCCAATTAAACACTTCACATGTGATGAAACCAAGTAATATGATTTTCTTATGTTCCTACTTTCTTATTTCCATTGACAATGATACATCCATCCAAAACCAATTATTTTAGGTCATAATCCTTGGTGTCCATTTGTTGCATAATTTTCTTTTCCTTGATTCCATGTATCATCGTTGAAGCTTCTCCAATTTGTAGTAGAAGTTGGTTTATGATAATATATTATTGAATAATGGTTTTGTGATGCCATATTCCATGAATATTTATGAGTATTCCAATTTCCATCTTCTTCCTCGATAATTTTGATAATGATCTTCTTGTATTCCTTGAAATATTTCCTGATAATGAGGGTGTCGATATGGTTTC
>ML779574.1:33331-47056 GCA_009831015.1 Picea engelmannii
AAGGAAAAGGAGATCGAATAACTATACCTTTAATCCGACGTCTGGTGATGACCTCCTCACACTTGGAAGTTCCACTGACTGCACGCTTCCTCCCAGGGATGACGTGCATCCAAAGATTGACAAACAAAAAAATACAAGCATGTTATTCCATATATAATTTAGGGTTAGATGTTAGAATGTCATGCATAAACCAATAAAAGTATTCAAGACATCGTCATTTGGGATAAGGAAATGTGATTTTTTTATTAATAACATGAAGATTATACCTTTACAATCTAAGTCGGCCACCGTTCCACGAACCTGGTCCCAAATCCTCTTCACCAAGCTCCAAGTGCACCTTGTATGAAATTCTCCTCTCAATCTTCTGATATCTTCTTGGGAAGTGAATGGGTTAAATAGAGGGAGAAGGGGCTAATGAGGGAATGCTGAGGCAACTCTCAGAAAAGACAACAATATATTGGGCAAGGAGGGGAAGTGAAATTGGGCAGAGTTTCACTGTTCTTATGATTAGATGTGAAATGAGACCCAAAAACCTCCTTTTATATGACAAAATGATGGTTATTCGGTTGGGTGATGGGCTATAGCAGGTGGATTAGTTGGGAAACTTCCCATAGCTAGTAATCTCAATGAATTCCTTGTAACTTTTTATTTTTTGGAACTTTTGCAAGTATACGCGGGCTGTAATGGTGCAACATGCATATGTATGTGAGCTGTAGTGGTGCAACAAGCGTATGCATGTGGGAAATAATGGTGCAGGGCACGTACATCTTCTAAAAATTGGTTTTTTAAGAAGAGCAACTCAATAGCGCTTTGGAAAAAAATGCAAGTAAGAGGGCCAAGGCCATGTATGCATGTGTAGAGAAATTTAGGGTTATAACAAATGCCCCCTAATGTGTGAGGTCATAAGATCATCTGATGGACAAAATACATTACAATATCTTCACCAATGTACGAAATCGAGTGATCCTGGGACCAGAGTTCGGGAGGTGCCATATGAAAAATAACAATTGTCTCTACAAGGTGGGCATACCCATGCTCAAGATGAAATAAATCATGGATGCCAATCAAATACATTGCATATCCATGAAATTAAACTATATAAAGTGTATCTACGAGAAATACACAATAGATCTACATCTCAAAATCAAAGATATACAAATATAGTATCCATCTTCAAGAAGCTAGCAACACCCGATGGCTGGAGATGAGGTCTTCATAGCTCAATAAACAACTTCAAGATATTCAAAACTTAGGTAGGAGTATAATGGGAGTGCATAACTCACTACCCTGAGGTCTTCGGTGGATCATCAAGAAAAGACAATAGGATCTCGATCATCGGGCATAGAACTTCTTCGATTTTGAATCAAGACTTGAATGGACTCTCAGGATGGATGACTCATGAGGTCAAGAGACCGACTGCAGAAAGGATGACTTAGGTTGGCTGAAACTTCCCTTGGGAAAGAACACGAAAGATGATTAGACTCAGGCAACATGACATTGACATAAGTTCATGATGCAGGAGGCAACACAAACTCTCCATGTGTTTGGAAGAGTAACCAAATGGAGGAGGACACAACTCTATGTAGCGAGAAAAACTTCCTAAGATCATAGTAGATCCCAATGCTTGACGAACAAATAGAAGGATGTGCTTTGTCCAAGGGCGACTCTTTTTTCTACCAAAAAAGAATACATATTTCTCATCCCCTCTTTTTGGGATATTTGATTTTTTTGTCTTTTTCATTTTTTTAAAGAGATTGAAAAAGAATAAAAGAATGCTACATTACAAAGGAGGAACAAGTGTCACAAGAAAGCATACTAGTTCCAAGCGCAAGGAACACACTAATTCTCATAGCAAGGAGACATGTGAAGGAAAAGGAAACTCGGGGAAATTTCCTCCACGGGTCAAGGTGTCAAGTCATAGAGGCAAAGTGATACAAGGCTTGCGTATAAGGCATGCTTCAAAGGTTTAGTTGAGAGCAACATGGAGCTGACATTAGGCCAAAGACATAGAGATGGAAATGTGATGAAACAAGGCACGATGAAACCCCCTTCAATGTAATTTTAACAAGCCCAGAGAAGGTAAGCTCAGTAGTTTTTTCACGTTTAGAGATTTTGAAAAAAACATAAAAGAAGACTCCAAGGAGTACCTTTTTCAGATATAGTCTAGTTGGTTCAAAAAAGGGTTAAAGTTGCACCGAAAAGATGTTTATTCAAAACCATTTTAATGAGTGTGAAAAATACAAGATCACTCATAAATCTTTTCAATTTTAAGGAGTCTGAAAAGAGATTAACTATGGAATCAGAACCTTTTTCTGAATTTAATCCCCTTAGCCCGAAAAAGTATAAAAGTTACTGAGGAGAACTCTCCTGGCGAGAGGAATCTCCCGAGGTGTACCTTTTTCTGCTATAATCTACTGGCTGGAAAAAGGGGTAAACTCATGCCATTATATGTTCTTCTAGAACAATTTAACGAGTGTGAAGGAACAAGGTCACTTGACGATATTTTCAATTTTAGGGAGTCTGAAAAGAGCTTAACTATGGAATCCATGGGGGTTCCTTTTTTGTAAGTAATCAAGGCCCGAAAAAGGTGATAAACCAAAACCAAGGAGAATGTTCATTTTTCGTAAATTTAGTCCCTCAGGCCCGAAAAAAGGTTAAACGTATGCCTAAGAATACTCTTCTAGTGAAATGAAGTCCCTATAGCATACCTTTATTCATAAAATTGACCATCCAGACCGAAAAAGGGGTAAACTACTGCCGGACAAATGTGCCTTCAAATTTGAGTTTGGCAAGCGTGAATGGAAACAAGATCGCTCAACAATATTTTCATGTTTAGGGAGTCTGGAAAGGGCTTAAATAAGACTCCAGAGGGTCAGTTTTATCAGTTAATCTAGACAAGATCAAAAAGCATAAATACAATCTCGTCGGATGTTTCTTTCGGGTTTCAAAATGAGCTTGAAAGACAACAAAGCGTGCTCATTTTGGGAGTCCTGAGGGTGAGGCCAAGAATGATGGTGCATCAGATGAATGAGGCTCAATATCATAATCATGAAAGGACTAACAAAGACTCTCGAGCCTATAGTCATTACAGACAACATGGACGCCAAAATGCAACAAGGATCTATCTAGGGCATCCATGTAAGGGTAGGATCTACCACCTAATTACGACACTTCTAGAGAAACAATGAAGGTTCCGTGTTGGAATTCGGTGGGATATATCCTATGGAAAAGTGAAAAAGACAATGAGATGCAGAAAGTGGAGGTGAAATCCTAACTTGTATGCAAAAAGTTGGAAAAAAATGAATTTTACCAAAGGACATTTAAAGTGACCCGTCCCCCAAAAGGTTACCAAAATAAAAGGAAAAGTGTATCATAACATCCAATAAGAAACTCAAGAATGGAATCAAATTATTTTCAAGCTAGGAAAAATGACAAAGGGGGTCAAAAAAGTGGCAAAAAGGGCCAAAAAAGTCTATAAATAGAAGCTAGCAGCTCATTTTCACCATTGCATTTTGAAAATTGACCAAAAGGAGAAAAAACCCCTTTGATAAAGAATTTGATTCGAGGATATTTAGTGAACAAAATGAACTTACGCTTGGACCAAGTAAGTACAAATGTATCCCCCTTGCATTTAAATTCGTAATTTATGCATTTATTTTTCTTTTTGAGGGGGTGTGCTCTCCTAAAAAGAGTGGCCCTGCATGTACGCGGACTGTCCAAGGACTACCTGCATATGTACTCAGGCAGAAAATACTCTGCCCACGTACATACATGACTATGACTAAAACAACCCACATAAACCCTCAAAATATTGGAAAAAAACTTAAAATGCAAGAGCTAACTCCCTTTTATCTGCCATGGAACATGATGTATGTCCATTGGAGGGAGAGAGAACATGAGGACATTGATGCACTGGTCGAAGAGGATCCTATTTTGATAGATACATTGAAACAATGTGGGTTGTGGAATTTCTTCCAGTGTCCATTTATGAGGGCACAACCCAGGCTACTGAATGCCCTGGTTGACTACTGGAATCCTAACGCAGAGGCCTTCATGATAGAGGGGCAGTCATTGACTCTAATGACTAAAGATATATACTTCCTGACTGGCATCTTGAGGAGAGGGGAACCAATAAATATGTGGACTTTCCCCCTCGGGCCTTAGAACATCGAGGACTACATTCAGATGTACTATGAGGCTGACACTAAGAAGGTAGGTTCTCAGGTGCCAATTCACAATATCACGAGTTTGTCTCCGAGAGTGATCTTGTTACTTATTGGGTGGATTACTGGATCTGTGACCCTTCACCAAGATTCCCAGGCACACATGCATTGTGCTATTCTGTGCCAGGAGGCATAGATATTTGATTGGAGTACGACCATGCTCACATGCTTGAAGAGACAACTGACAGAGTGTCGTCTACGCAACAACAAAAACTTTGGGTTTGGCACTATTCTTTGTTGGTTCTTCTTAGAGAGAGTGCCCAACTTGAGTTCTAGAGAGACTATGTGGGGGCATGTGGCCTCCTTCCCAACAATATGCAGATGGACAACATTGCTTCCACGACAGGGGGGAGGGAGGACCATAGAGGCCTTCGACGACACCTTTTTTGATTGGTGGGTATGAAAGATTCCAGTGATAAAGGACTATCCCTATGCTGGAATTAAATTTTCTAGGGATCTAGACATGCCCATGCCTCTTGGAGAGGAGTGAGGAGAGATAGGTAACACATTTTTAAAAGTTATTTAATTTTTTAATTGTTTATATATATATATCATTTTTATGTGTGTATTAGAGTACTGAATTTTGTGTATTTGTTATGTATAGATGTGGGACTAGGACGCCCGACATACTTCATGAGGACTCGATGATGTCCTCTACTAGAGGCAGGACCAAAATCAGCCAATAGACCAACAACCGCAAGGGGACCTCCAACCGGAGAGGCTAAGAGAGTTTGGAGGCAGGTGGAGTGCAACCTCACCGCGCTCACTCGTATAGTACCTATGGACGAGATTGAGGATCTTCCACCTTCTATGCAGCCTCATGTAGTGGGGGTGCCATGGACTTGGGTCTAGTTCTTCCAGCATTTATCCAATGCCATCGTTCACTATGGAAGGGCCAATAAGCCTCGAGCTTAGATAGGCTAGACTTTTGTGTGCCGAGGGAACCTTTGTATATTTTTTGAGGGAACAAGCCCCGTGATGTATACTAAACCTTATTTTTGAGGTGTTCGAACCCACCTATGTACTCGTGACACTTTTGATATATATACATATATATACATCTTATTTGTCTTATGGATCACATTTTTTACAAATGTATGTACATGTGTATGTGTGTGCAACATGCCAATCTAACACTTGATTAGCTAGAGTATCTATCATATAATTAAATCTCCTAGGAACATGAATATATGTAATGTAATCAAAGTAACGTTCTAAGAGATGTACCTTAAGGAAACGTCGATGCAAAGTAGGATCATAAATGCGGTAAAATCCATTTAACTAGGACACAACCAACTGAGCATCTACGTAGACTCGAAGGTGATAAATTCCATGCGACAAAGTGTCATGAAGAAAATCTATCACTACGCTATACGCGATGACATTGTTTGTGGCGTCAATTAGACAAATACCTTTGGAAGATAGCAACTGGCCTCCAGGTGTGAAAATCACCCAAGCTGCAGAAGAAAGCCTCTGAGTGTGTCGGCTAGCATCGTCCATGAACCCAAAGAACACCTTCGATTCACTTGACATTTGCCACAATGAAAAATAAGACATAAATAACTACATGTCCATAAAACAAAAAGACAAAAAAATGTATAAGAACTATACATATATACAAGAAGTCACCGAGGTGACCAACCTAAGAGTAATATTTCTAGAGGTAAAGCCCATTTCTAGGCTTCGCCAAGGCATTTCCTTCAAAGTCAACTAGACGGTAAGTGCCCTTCTTTAAGACCTATTTCATGATGAAAGGTCTGAACCACATGGGTTTGAACTTGCCTTCCCCTAGGGGATCTTTCTCTTGATCATAGACCAAGACAAGATCACCTTCGGAGAAAATTTGAGGATGAATAGACCGATCGTACTGATACTTGAATCATTGCTTATGAGCCTCATTGGTCGAGGCTGCATCATGACATTTCTCATCGATATGCTCGAGATATAATAGGCATTCCTCAAGCGGCGAAGTGTCTGGCAGTAATTCCACTGCCAACTTTAAAGACGGGATATTGCACTCAATAGGCAAGACTGCTTCCAGCCCGTATACGAGTTGAAAAGGTGAGAAACCGGTGGAAGTCTTTATAGACGTTCGATAGGCCCACAATGCCGAGTACAACATCAAATGCCAATTTGACTTGGCAGAATTGATCGTTCACTGAAGAATAGTCTTGAGAGACTTATTCATAGCTTCAACCTGACCATTTTCTTGTGGTTATTAGGGTGATGAATGTTCTTCCCTAAACCCAAGATTTTATGTTAACTCAGTCATCATTTTGTTTTGGAAGTGACTGTCATGGTCAGTGACAATCTCCTTTAGGATGCCGAACCTTGCTAATATCTGGTTAAAAATGAAAAGAGCCATTGTTTCTCCATCATTGTTAAACATTGGCATAGCCTTGACCCACTTTGTGAAGTAGTCTACCACTATGATGATGTAACGATGCCCCCTAGATGAAGTAGGGTGACATGTAGTAAAGTCAATCCCCCACTTGGTGAAATGACCAACAACAATGAAAAGAAACATGGGAGTAGGATGTACCCGCATCTTCCAAGAGAATATTTGACATGGGTGGCACTTCTTGACTGCCTTAATGCAATCCTTGATTAACGTAGGCCAAAAGTAACAGATACGCAAAATATTTTGGGCTGTTTCCAACCCAAAAAAATGACCACCACATGCTCCAATGTGGCAGTCATTCAGAATGAGCTCTGCTTCCTCGTGTATAAGGCACTGACGAAGAATTAAATCTACACCTCAACGATACAAAGTGTCATCAAGTATGAGATAGTTTCATTCCTGATGGGGAATTTGTCGACGCTCATATCGGGAAGGAGAAGCAAGGCACTTCAAATTCTGGAGATAGACTAGTATATCTCTATACCAAGGGTCCGAAGATGCGATTAGAAAATTATATCCTTTGATAGGTGATTCTTCGGGTGTGAGATCACTAAATTCGACCGAAAGTTCTGAAATAATTTTCGCAAGGACCAACGACTTTTAGGATTTCACAGAAACAAAATCCAAGTAAAATTCCTGGAGGATTACAATCCATCTACCGATCTTTTCACCAATGAGACATCGTGTCAGAACATATTGAAAAGGGTTCACAATGACAATGACAGTGGTCTTGCGAAGCAAAATGTAATGATGGAATTGCTGGACAACATGCACTGCTGCCAAAGAAATCTTCTCAACATGGGAATAGTTGGGTTCCAATCCAACCAGGCCTCGACTAAGATAATAAATAAGATACTCCTCGAGCAGATCATCCTATTGAACCAAGACCATGCCGATGGTCGACTTTGCAGTGGCCAAGTACAACAAGAAATCGTTCTTATAATAGGGAGGCAATAACAGAGGGGAAAATGTAAGGGCACATTTCAACGCTTCAAAAGAGCACTGAGCAGCTTCATCCCAACAAAATGGGACTCCCTTTTTCAACATATGCATAAACCCTTTAGTGATCTCGGCGTAGTTCGCGACAAAACACCGAAGAAAGTTTGCTTTCCCCTGTAAGCTCTGAAGCTGGGGTATTTTTCATGGGCGAGGAAATTGAACTATCACCTCAAACTTGAGAGGATCGACCATGATCCCTGTTGTCAAAACAATGAAACCTAAGAGAGGACCCAACGTCATGCAAAAATTTCACTTGTTAGGATTCAAGAAATCCGATAGTAGCGACATCGTTCAAATATTAGTCGAAGGTGCATGGTATAATTAGATCTCTTGTGAGAGCGTGATGCTAGATCATCAAGATATGCCTCGATTATATGTCTAAGGTCATGGAAAGAAAACAACATGGCCCACTGAAAAGTGGCTCCAACATTTTTCAAGCTTAAAGGCATCTTATGATATGCGAACATGCCCCAAGGAAAAATAAAATTTGTTTTATGCTGGTCTTCGGGTTTGATCTGAATCTGGTTATATCCCAAAAAACCATCCATGAATGAAAAGACCTCGTAGTCTGCACATTCATCGACAATATGATTGATGAATGGGGTGGGAAAATTATCTTTCAGACATGCCTTGTTCAAGTCACGAATGTCCATGCACACATGAATTGTACCTTGTTTTTTGTTAACCGAAATGGGGTTTGACACCCATTCCGTCAACTATATGGGGTAGATAAAACTGACCTTAAGTAGTTTCTCTACTTTAGCCTTAATTGCTACCGCTTTTCGAGGATTCATTGGACGAGGATTTTGTCAAACTGGCTTGGCATTAGGATAAGTCATTATTTCATGTTCAACGATTCTTGGGTCTATGCCTGGAATTTCCTCATAAGACCAGGAAAAAACATTGCGAAATTATTTAAATAACTCTGTATAAGTTCGAATCTCTTCCGGGGAGCAGTCTGCTTCGACGAAAACATTCTCCACGATGCCATGGGTTCTAGAGATATTTATGGGGATCGTTTCCATGATACTTGCCATATTACCCTCGGTGTAAATTGCATGTGTATCTAAAGGATTAATAGGACAAGACCTATCTCTAGTCATATTCAAAACAAATTCACCTGCCTCTATTCTCCTTAACTCCGAGAGGAAGTAAGATCTATGATGGTGATCATCCTAGGGTCTATCTTGAAAGTCAATGCCTCAAGAATCGCCTCATCTGAGGGCAGGACCAGGTCTAAAGAATCTATAGTGGTGAGAGAACCTCAAGCCCAAATATGCTCGAGAACTGGATCTAACTCCTGTGCGGGAGTCGGATCGGGGTCGGTCGAATCTTGCTGTACAATGTTGTACGCAACTTTAGCCGTAGACAAGGGAATGGCCATGCTAGAATTCCCTGTCCCCTCCATTGAATCTGATGGGGAAGGAAGATTCCACATATCATGAAAGTAAGTCGTTTGGAACGACGACATTTGAAAAATTTCAGCCCTAGGTTGGTTGGGGGTAGTCGATATAAGCTTGAAATCGCCATAAGCTGGCGGGTAATTGAAAGTGCCCATCAACGATGGACACAAACCAACCCCTACATTGATGGTGTCGGGATGAGGATTATCAATCATCGAGATCGTGGATGCCGCCGATGAAGGGCTAGGACGAGAGAATGACAATTGGTCAATGGTCACAATCCGACCCTCTTGTGGAAACAACAAAAGCCAAGAAACTATAGCAACCACTGCATACATTGCATAGGTCCAAATCCATCCTAACAAAATGTTGTAGTCAAGAGGTGCATCAACCACTTCAAGTTTGACACACATGGTCTTTCCTCCTAACTGCACATGGAAATAAGGAATGATTCCATGTCATCTGAACAAATGATCATCAAATGATGTAAGAAATGTAGGTGACAGAGACAAAATGGGTTGGCCAATGGCCTTCCAACATGCCAATGAAATCATGGAAGTCGAGGCACCCTCTTCAACCACTGTATGGAAGATATTTCGAGTAAGATATTTCAAGTAAAATGCAACGTGGTAAGGAAGAAGAGGTTTCAAGTTGGTTGGATCGAGGATGATCGCTCCTAGGTTACAATTTTCTTGATCCCAAGGTGGATAACAAGGATTTTCTCTGCGAAGGGAAGCTCTAGAGGACTTCCAAAGCAGACATCGTGCAAGGGGTTTGTGCCAAATCTTCCACAACAGAGTAGTTCTGGGCAACCCTCACATTCAGATTATGAGAATCTTTCTTGAACACACCTTTGGGGATGCGTGTCATTATTTCTCCCATCGTCTTCTCAATATGGAGAGGAACCGGTGGGTTTGTGTCTTCTTTTCCCTTTTCAGCAGATTCCAACATTCTGTAATATCGACCCTGGTTGTTATATAAGCATCCCCTTTCAACATGTAGACATTCAGGTCCGGATTATTACCAATAGACCCAGGGGGTCCCTGAATACCCCCTTCTGTGCTCAAGGATGCTGAAGCTTGAGCCATGTTTTTCCCATGTGGAAATGGGTTCATCAGCACAACAAGCTATTACTGCACCAATAGCTTCTGAGCCTCTGCAAGTCCGAGGCACAGGTGAGTTGGGTGGTCCTCTGTGCAAAGGTTACACGGATACTTCGACTTTCTCTTCTCTATTTTCCCCCCGCTAGCATTGTTATTAGCCTTTTTGTCCCCTTTACCCTTATTTTTTCATTGTTTCTTCTTTCCTTCAGGATTTTGGTTGGACTTCGGGTTCGTCGACTACACACTGTGTACGCCCGATGTTTGGGTAGGGGGAAAATCTGAACCGAAGGTCTAGCTAGCTGCAGACTATTGTATCAACAATTCTTGCAATTGATTTGACAACATATAAATGGAATTTCCTTGTGCTGAGCCCACAATACCATCGACATGGGGTCCAAACTTTTGTTTAGCCTTATTGAGGATGGACCATGGCACATATGGAAATATCTCATAGAGCATGCTGGATTGAGAGTAAATGAGTTCAAGCTATTGCACTCTCATTATCGCCTCCTCCTCTAAAAACCCTCCAGAAGTTGCAACATCTTTGGATACAATGGGTACCAAAGACTTCAGGAACCACTCAAACAAGAAATCCGATGGGACCTGTACCTTAATCAAGCTCTTCCGACACCACCATTCTCGGATGTGATCAGAGATATTGTCGACCTTAGTCTTCTCAAAGTTGGCCATCAATTCAGTGCCAAAATCGTATCTCAGGGGTAATTAGAAATGATTTATGAAGACCATCACCAAGTCATTAAAGTAAGAATACCTTGAGCGATCAAGCTCAATATACCATTTAGTGGCACCCTTGATAAGAGTGCATTGAAAAAGGTGAAACTAGACAAAGTCGTCTCATAGTGAGTTTGACGATTACCATAAGTGGAATGTTGTCACGTGATCACCTAGGTCTTTGCAAGGCTTGCCTTCAAATTTTGGAATATCCGAGGGAAACTTAGTCGGCATGGGGTGCCAATGATGTTCGTGAAAAATTGGGTCGTTGAGAAACCTTGACAAGTTTGGTAGATGTAGTGTTGCCAGAAAAAGTAGTTTAGGTTGAGTACTATGTACATGAAAAAGGGGTCCTAGAGTTTGACTGGCACTAGGTTTCCAGGAAAAGTTGGACTGCTGGTCAAGGTTCTGGTAGAAATCGTGGCCTTGACCAATGTATGGAAACTACATTTGCTGGGATATCATTCGCTGAATCTTGTAATTGGATGACATGGTTTGGGTGAATATTTCTCCCTGTGTTGTGTTCCAAGTATTTTGGAAGGGGATGCCCCCGACTGATCCGACATGCATAGGTACTGAACCCTGCCCGGGGTTCCAAGAGCATGGAAGGGGTTTCCCCCGATTGACATCCCTTGCGAGGGAACTAATCCTTGCCAAGGATTCCAAAGTCCCTAAGAGGAGAAAACTCCTGTACTTTCCCCCTGTGTAGGAATAGTACCTTGCACAGAGTTCTGTTGCCCAAAACTAGGGTTTCCCCCAGTTGAAATGATAGCCGAAGAAAAAGTGTTGTTCCCAAACATTCTGAACAAAGAGAATGACATGGATCCCACCGACATAGTGTAAGATGAAAGTCCTAAACTTCCTGCTCCAAACAAGCTATAGTTAGCATTCATCCCGATGGGTTGCTGGAAAGCACCACTAAGCAAGGGGGATGGAGGAGGTATATGACCCCCACCATAAGGGATAGCATTAAAGGGGACTGAAGTGACCCTGATAGACCCTTTCATGAGATAATTTGAGCTCCCTTCCCCTAGACCCATGGTATGTAAGGTGGATTAGGTAAGGATTGAGTTCGAATCGAAGCTGGGCATCCCATATGAGAATGGAGGGCCCATTGCACTTTGCGTAAACGAATTAGTGGTCGTCGTCAATGATGGTATCAGACCACTGCTCGAGGTAGAGGGAGTCGAGACCACTATGGTTAAGACTGGTGAAGGTGGGTTAGGATGCAAAATACTGCCTGTGGTAGTAGCCTAAATGGGAGTATGAGGACTCCGGGACAAAGTAGCAACATTTTATTCCATGGCTGCTTGTAAGACTAACTGACACTCAGAAGGTGTCACCTTAGGAGGGACAACTTGTACTAATATTGGTCCAACAAGTTAGTAATCAGAGGGTTGGATGGCCTGAGAGCTTCTGCTCCAAGGTCATAAACAGTAGGTTCCTCTGAAGTTGAATAATCTCCTCGCAGAGCAAGATCAAAGATAGTTTCCCACTGCCCAGTCGCTTGGAACGACCCTTGTTGGTCAATTCTTCACTGTAACAGTGGCAGAGGTGGCTCCAATGCAACCAACGATGGGCCCTTAAGCATTCACAACCGATGGATCTCTTGATATTCCACTTTGTGAAAATATCAGTCGACACAATTAGGCTTAACTAGCATTTAAAAACCAAGCACACACTAGTGTTAGCGTCAGAAGTCACTCCTGGATTGCTTGCAGGAGCAGAGCATGACACCCATCAGTTTAATGTCATGATTTGTTTAAAGGGGTGATCAAATGGAGGAAAACTCAGAACGATATCGTCTCAACTTAGAAACTAGGCCAGGCATGCATGGACGAGTGAGGTCTTGATAAACTTCAAACAATGAGTTGTAATAAAAGGTGAGTAGGGGGAAGACTTTCATGAGAAGAGTGTGAAGGTCTATTATAAACATCAGGTTTGTAACAGACTGGAGAAGAAAGCATCCAAACACAAGATCCTTTTTCATTCAAACACAAAAGACCAGAGAATACAATAATGTCACAACAAATCCTTTATCATAACATAATTGCAACAATCCACACGAATCATTCGATAATGGACTCTCTGGAATGAAATGAAACATGGATGGAAAAGGAGAAATGTTTGTCATAAAACAAGAAATCTCAAACACAGAGGCATAACCAGGAAACCAGAATGGTTGTTGAAACTTTACAGTCAGGAGCTCAGCTCTACCATCGATCGATACAAAAATGGCGAAAATGCCTACATATACTCAAACTAGCAACAACAACAAAATCGAGACGTAGCATTAAAAGCTTTGTGTCTGCATGGCTTCTGACAATATGCAGCCGCAATCTTTGAATGGTCATGCAACTTATGGCATACGTGATCGATCTTCTAACAGTTTCATTGGCGAATCGACGTGCCTTTAATTCATTGTCGGACTTTCCCATTATGGCGGAGGTGATGTCTAACCACCACCAACTGCTTCAATAACTGCTTTGTCGGGATTGAGAACGACCCGACCAACTCGACACCTTGGGATGTGGAGGACTCCTCGCGCTGCCACCTGGAATAACTAAGTGGATTGAAGAATAGGCCTGGAGGCCAATGCGAAGGATGGGGCACATGACAGGAGTGGTGGCGTCAGACTAAGAGGGTGAGGCTTGAAAAGATGAGGGGGTGAGAGAGGTTATAGGAGAGACACATGGCAAAAGGAATAAGTGTAGGGGACGAGAGATGACACATAATGGACACACCCTTAGTGGGAGGTTGACGTGGAAGGGAACGGGTCATGCGGTGAGTGGTAAGTGGATGATGACATGTGGGATGGACCACATAAACAGAAGAGGGGGGATGGACGAATGGCAAGGTGACAC